>CAUYON010054193.1:0-10360 GCA_963573935.1 Arctocebus calabarensis
TCAGCGAGCTAAGGCGCCAGCCACGTACACCTAAGCTGGCGGGTTCGAATCCAGCCTGGGCCCGCCAAACAACAATGACGGCTGCAACCAAAAAATGGCCGGGTGTTGTGGCAGGCACCTGTAGTCCCAGCTACTTGGGAGGCAGAGGCAAGAGACTCGCCTGAGCCCAGGAATTGGAGGTTGCTGTGAGCTGTGATGCCACAGCACTCTATCCAGGGTGAAAGCTTGAGGCTCTGTCTCAAAAAAAAAAAAAATAATAATAGCAATTTGTGAAGGCAACAAATAGCAGAAGCTTGTTCATTTGAGGTCAGTTTTTATTGGGGTCCCACTAGAAGTAAGGAATCTTCTTTGGTTCTGTATTATGCAAAGATCACAGAACATTCCATTGCCACCAATATAATTGTTCTTAGATATTTGACAGACTTGACAACCTTTCTGGTCAGGCTGGCTTCAATTCGGAAGACTTTCCTTTTCTGTTAGTTCATTCTGGGTTGTCACAGCATACCCCTGTTGGGTATTTTCCTTTTTCAAGTGCACAGGATTCATCAACAAAAAATACTAGCTCTGAATAGTCTAGTGGAGCACCTTGTAAATTGGTGCAAGGGGTCAATGGAGGTAAAGCCACATTTACACAACACGGTCATCACCAACTCAGGCAAGAGAGCAAATTAGCAGGGTCCAAGAGATTACAGCACTTTTAACAGTGGTAGGAGGAGACAGGAGAATAATTTCATAAGATTGTTAATAAATGCTAATAAATGTGGAGTTCAAGTAGAATTTAAAAGCATTTCCACAACATGTAGAGTTTACAAATAAAGTATATTTCCTAAGCCAACTCAGACAGAACCTCCACTGATATAGTTTCTGATGCTTCTGCCTTTGAACAATTGATATACATCCCGCTGCTGGGTATAACTGCAGGCCCCATTAAGTGATAGGTCTGCCTTTACCTCCATATTCTTAGGTACGAATGTCTATAGTTGCTTTTCATGTTTGTGAGTCAGTGAGGTGAATGGTTTGGTATAATTTGGAAGTCTCTACAGAGGGCCTTAGGGCCACTTGTATTAAAAGTTGTCTGAGAAAGCCTGTGGTTATCCCCCTAAGTAAAGGCCCTAGGATAGCAGTTTGTAACTTCACACAACGGAGATGGCCATCAGAGAAAGATTTGGGACCAAATTCAATGTCTTAATTGAATTTTAGTCATGGGTATGGGGAAATGTGAATGGCTTTTATTCCTATAGGTGAGAAGGAAATTCCTCTGCAGTCAGATCATGTCCAAAATAATGAACATTTTCTTTGGAAAATTGGAGTTTTTCCATAGAAGTCTTATTGCTTTTGTAAGCCAATAGTCATAGGAGGTAAGTTGAACCTATTTCTAAACTGCCTTAGCAGGAGAACACAGCAGTTGGCCATCAACAGATTGAATAAGAGCAGAATTCCTAGGGAATTATAAATCTGCAAATCCTGATGCAATGTCCAAGAAAAATAAGATGGGGCTTTAGGAAGCCTCTGTGACATTGCAGTCAGAGCACATTGTTGACTTTTCCCAGACAAATAAGTATTGACTCTTCCTTATCAACTGGAGCACTAAGGAAGGCTGAGCAAATGTCCAGGGCCCACCTCCGTAAACCCTTTTGAATTTGTGGGCACATGAGACCAGAGGGTATTGGGATTTGGAAGTATTAGAAACCTTGGTATTATACCATGTGCAAATCTTGAACAATCTCATCCACCGAGTCTTAAACCAGCAGGATTAGAGTGTTACAAGGGCTAGTTAGAGAAATTATTATAGAAGTCTTTGTTTAATTCATCCTTTAAAAGAGTGAGAATTGCTAAATAGCCTCTGGTTTGGCCAGGTATTGAAGAAATTTAGGCAGTGGGTTAGAATATCTTCATGGGTTTGTATAAATTTAATTTTTTCTTTTATCATTTGAAGAGGCCCACACACATTTAGGTTACTTTAGAAAAATCAGGGTATTTATCCATTTGAACTTCAGTATTACCAGCTTCTACCTATAGGGAACAGAGCAGGTCAGGTTCAGAAAAATGAGGACATTCAAAGATTATCTCTTCTTCAGAAGAGAATTTTATGTGTCTTCCTACTTAAGAGAGCAAATCTTCTCCACTGTATCCAGTGGGACAGTATCACACAGGCAGAAGGCACAGTTTCTGAAAATGGTCCCAGGGTTAGTTGGATGAGTTCAGACAAAGGGGTTTGACTAGAAACCCCCACCACAGAAATATCTACATGCAGGGAAATGTGAGTTATGAGGGTGGGGTTTAAAGCAGGCAAAATGTCTGCCAAAGCTGTGCATGATTCTCCATTAATCTTCATCTTAGTTTCCCACTGTTTACTTAACGGCATAGGAAATAGTTTATGGGGTGATGCCTCGGACCTCCATCATGACAATTGTTCCAGGAGTCAAACTCTCAGGGTTTGACTTCCTTACATGAAGAAACAATCTGGGTCAAAGCAGCCCTTCCACCAGATGAGTGGTACAAGAATGGAGATTTTTTTCCAAGGTCCAGTCTGTTTATAATAAAGGCAAATATGTCAAGACACAGGTCTCTCAAGTTTGGGACCTCTTGGTTTTGATTTAAAATATGTACTAGGAGGTTCCCCTGGCCCTGCAGCTGTGCAGCTACACAGACAAGCATGAATCTGTTTTCCTCTTGATTTTCCTCTTGTTTTAGCATCTTCCCAGAATGTTCATTTAGAGTTAGCAATTTAATTCTATATACTAAGTTTAAGACAAAGTCCATTTATGACTAGTTAATGCTATTTTAATCCCTGTGGGAGATATCTCTTATTATATTTTAATAAGAATGTTTTACAAGTAGTATTTCAAAATAGGCTCTGAAACTGGTTCTTTTCTCTCACCACCCCAGTCTATACCAATTGTCTCACTGAATCATTTTTTTTTCCCCAGGGGAGGAGGGAATTCCCAGGAATTAAATTTAAAATGTTTACTGCATCTGTTAGCCCTATTTTGAAGATTTAATATTCTCCTCATGTATTTCCCATTCCTCTTTCCTATCCATTTTTGAGCTTCACCAGGTCCCAATGTCTTATGAATAAACTGATAAAGATCAGGGGGTTTTGAACCTTCTGCTCCAGGTTCAGAGGAACCCAGAATCTAAATTCCTCAGAAGATCCTTGGGGTTTTCCCTTGGGTTAGGAAAATTTCCACAGTTGCTGGGCTCCTTCTGGAACACGGAGTAGGGTGGCTGTGGAAAGCACACCTGGCTCATCAGAAGAGTTCGCTTTGGAAGGCACCTGTCTGACTTCTTTACTCCTTTATCTTCAGAGTAATCCAGCAGTTGAGTAAGGATTAGCAGACTCACAGTTTTTAAGGAAAGATGAATAAAGGGAAGGAACAGCTGGGGCTAATTCAGTCAAGGTATAGTCCTTTTTGTAATATTCTCAATATGTTGCTTAAGGGAAGGTTTTCATTTGCCTTTTGAATGAATTTTTTAGAAAGGCATCTTTGATTAACTAAATCAAAGATGCTTTGATGTACCAGTTAAAAAGTGCATCTCATTGCTTTTGAGGAGATTTGGATCCTTTCTTTTCTAATGTACTCCACATATGACAACTTTAATTCTAAATTACGTTGGTTAAAGTCAATTCATTTTTCTAAAAAAAAAAAAAAGCACATGTTCTTCATCCAAAATATAAAATGTATTGGAGTCTGAGAAGGTGGAGCACCACACTCCTTTAATTTGGATGAGCCCCCCATGGAAAGGTGCAGCACATCTGAGGCCAGTAATTGAACCCAAATCCAACCTGATGCTGGACACTGTGGACTACACATTTCTCCAAGTTCCTAGAGTCCGAAGCACAATTAATGAAACTCAGTCTGGATTCACAAACAAGAGAGCAGCGAGCACTACTGGCTCCCAGGGAACCCCACCTGGTCACTCTGGGGGTCACCAGAGAGCTCCTTTGGATCCCACTTGTGACACCAAATCTTTAAAAGGAAAAATTTAGACAAAATAAATATGATAAAGTTTGAACAAAGAATGATTCATGAATCAGGGAGTGCTTAGAATTGCGAGAGTTAGAGATCTTCCCTACAGCAGTGTGGGCCGTGAACTGCCAAGAAGAGGGAGCTAGCAGAACTGGGTTAGGTTCCCTTAGTAGGAAGACCCTGGTCAGAGCTTCAGTGTATCTTGTTAGTGGCAAATCCTTCAGTTTTGTTTTCCTGTTTACGTTGGTCTCTGATTTGCCCATGTGGAAGCCAAAAGTTCTGGGCTATCTCAACATAACGGCTGGCCTCCTTATTAGGATTTTTTTTAACAAGTCATCTCACTTGGGCCAATATCATGGAGTTACTTCAAATTGTTTATCTTAACAATTTTAGTACTTGCTGACTTAGCATGAAAATCCACCAAAGCAGCTCCTTGATTTCAGTGAATTCTTGTTGTGCTTAATGTTGGGTTAGCAATTTTATAAAACCAATTTCTTCATTAGCGTTCTGGGAATTCTTATGCAGTCCAATGGTAAGGTCAGATTTTAAGGAATTTATACAACTTCTGGAACAAGGATTGATAACACACCCAAACAAATATCAAAGAAGGTTTAACATCACTTATTTTGGGGGATTGCTTTACATATAACTTAATATATCAAATGTACCCAGCTATTTAATATCTTTCTGTTTATAAGGGAAGAGAAACATTATTTAGAAAAATTAATTCCCAGGGACTATCTGAGAAATTTCTAAAGCTAATTTGAAATCAAGAAAAAGAACTAGGCAGTGCCAAGAGCTCAGTGAGTAGGACACCAGCTATACACTGAGGCTGACCAGTTCAAACCTAGCCT
The DNA here is from genome assembly GCA_963573935.1 of Arctocebus calabarensis. Taxonomy (NCBI): domain Eukaryota; kingdom Metazoa; phylum Chordata; class Mammalia; order Primates; family Lorisidae; genus Arctocebus; species Arctocebus calabarensis. Next base: position 4,826 of record CAUYON010054193.1, read on the forward strand.
AGACTAGCTAAACAACAAAGACAACTGCAACAAAAAAATAGCTGGGCATTGTAGGCCTCCAGTTACAGCTACTTGGGAGATTGAGGCAAAAGAATTGCTTAATCCAGTGGTTCTCAACCTTGCTAATGCTGCAACCCTTTAATACAGTTCCTCACCTTTGTGGTGACCCCCAAACATAAATTTATTTTCATTGCTACTTTATAACTGTAACTTTGCTACTGTTATGCATCATAATGTAAATATTTGATATGCAGGTTGTATTTAGATGACCCCTGTGAAAGGGTCATTCAACCCCCAAAGGGGTCATGGCCCACAGGTTGAGAACTGCTGGAATAAGCCCCAGAATTGGAGGCTGCTGTGAACTGTGATGCCACAGCACTCTACCCAGAGTGACATAGTGAGACTCTGTCTCAAAAAAAAAAAAAAAAAAAGACTTCTATGTCATTTGCTTTCTTAACAATTATCCGCAAGTTGCTCATTAAACACAACTAGCCACTTCAAGAGTTCAGAAAATGCCAAAAATATCTGTATTATGTCAACCTAAAAGGAAGAAGCTGAGACAAAATTAGAATAAATGCAGAGTTTATTTGGGCAAAGCTCAAGGATTGCAGCTTGGGAAACCAGACTAAATTCAAGCAGCAGTTACAAGGGGATTTTTTCTTTTTTCAAAGAAGTTCCTAAATTGTTTGCCACAGTTTACACTAAGATAGCATGAGCTATTGATTGACTATGCATTTTTCTTTGCATCATAAATTCCAGGAACATGAAGATAGTCAGTGAGGCAGCTAGTTGTGGAGAACCAGTGCTGGGAAGGGAAACAAACCAGAGTGGAATTCGTGGGGCCTGAGAAAAATACAGCATAAGATAAGAGACGGAAACAAAGGATGGGATGGGGGGGACTGACTGAGCTGACGGCTGCAGACAGCACCAAGCACTAAATCAGCTTTATTTTATAGTATCTGTGCAGGGTTGTCCAGGGGGAGGTAGCATAAACAAAATGAAGAAATAGTATAAACAAAAGACATAGTTTTGGTCTTACAGTGTAATAGGAAAATGTAAATGACTTTAAAAAAGACAAATCATCTTGTTAATGGTTTGTACTCAACTTCATTAACATATGACAAGAAGCCAGAAGGGAAAGATCACCTGGATCCCAGCATAGTTAACGAAACAAAGGGAGAACTATGTGACTTAGTGGCTACTAAACCTTTGTTAGCATATGACAAGGAGAGGGAAGGGGAAGATTATGGGGTCTCTGCATAGTTAACGAGACAAAGGAAGAACTAGTGACTTCTGGCAGAGGGAGCGTGAAGAAAGGAATATGGCTATTTTGGGAATGGAGGAGAAGCAATTGAGGGTTCATTCTCTGAATGTTCCCCAGGCTCTGAGGGCTCTGCCATCTCACAGCCCACTCTGCATAGCTAGTACCAAGCAAAGTGATTTTCAACAATTACCCCCAGGCCTGGGTGCAAGGGTCAAGACTACAGTCCTACACACATGTCTCTTTGTCTCTTCAGGCCTGATAACTTTGCCTCCCTCACATAGATCAGATGGCTCTGAGCTATTCTCTTCTCATTTCCCTTTTGTTGTTCAAACATCTGTCCATGGAAGCTCTGATGACCCATCTCGGCTCAGGTTAGAGTGAAAGACATGCTTGAAAAAGTATGTCTGGGGAGGGTGCTGGGGAGGCCCGTTCCCGCAGGGTCCCACAGACTCACACACCTGCCATGACTTGTTGAATCAAACTCACTGTTCAGAATGCCATGCTTTGGCCTTTTTGGTAGACGTAAAACAGTGAGAAATACATAGTAAAACCTACTCTGTTGGGGATTCAATCCATATTTTAAGAAAACAATAAAAACTTAACAATCAGCAAAGCATAATAGGTATGCCATAATTTTTCTCTGAATCATTTTTCTTTCTCCACTTTCCCATTTCTACCAAAGAGACATTATAGTAATACCAATTTATTGTTAAAGATTAGTTTTTGTGCTGTTATACTTGGCCTGATTATTTGCATCAAGTGTGGGAAGGATGGGGATTGGCCATATAAGATCCTTTACTGGAACATTTTGAAGAAATCTCAGAGTAGACATTGTTTTGCTTTTGGATAAAGGTCTTCTGTCAACCAGGCAGGAATGCAGTAGCACAATCACTTACTGCAACTTTGACCTCCTGGGCTTGAGCGATCCTCCTGCCTCAACCTCTGAGTAGCTAGAACTATAGGTAAAAACCACCACTCCCAGCTGATTTTTAATTTTTTTTGTATAGATACTATGTATCCCAGGATGGTCTCAAATCCCTTGGATTCCTAAAGTGTTAGCATTATAGGTGTGGACCACTGTGTCCGGCCAGATTAGATGTCTCAAAGTCCTTCTGAGGCTAAGAAGTGAAGCCAAGGATTTACCAAACTGTGCTTGAAATTAATGGGGTGAATTTCACTCTTCCAGGTCCCAGAAATGTCTTGAGTCTCAAAACAAAAAGTAACATTGTTTACTTACTACCAGGTACTCAACCTTGAATGGTAATGATAGACAAAGTACCATGCCAGTCTTCCCAAGGGACTTCTTATCAGCTCTATGAAGTCAACCTCTGTTCTTCAAAGAAGCCTGGTTATATCTGAAAATATGCTATTCCAGTCAAAGCCTTGGTTAAATAAAGTGCATCCTTGCAGAAAACAGATTCTTATCAAACTTATGCAAATAACTACATTGCGGTAAAAGAAGAATATGTTCTTCCCAAATTTTGGAGAAATCAGGTAGAGAGAAAGGCAAGTGTTTCAACTTTTGTTACAAAGTATATTTACCCAATTGGTGTAAACTGTAAATAGCTAAAAAATATTTCTTGAATCTGATAAATGAAATATAGAAGGAATCAGCAATGTTTTAAACAAAAGTCATAGCCAACATCAGTCCCCTGTCCATTTAGTCAACTTCATGTGGTTCTGTTCTCCTTGATGTTGGGTTAGCAATGCTCATGAATGCATAATTTTTATTATTATTTCAACAGAATTAGGGCGTACTTTTTTAATTGGTGTTCTGGAAACTTTTACTTAGTTCAGTGATGGGATCACCAAATTTATCAAAACCTTTTATTCAAGAGTGCTTTGCAGGGTAATTTCTCATGAATTTCCTTGAAGAAAAAGTAAATTTTGGACTATAGCTCAGTATAAGCTGCTTTCTAAGAAGAATGAAAGTAAAATAATACTTGTCTGTGAATAACAAGGGCATAGAATAGTTATGGTTAAAAATTCAGTTGACAAGGGAATTTGGATATTTCTATGGCATGTGTTTTAACATAATAACCATAATTATGTCTGACAACATATATCAAGACATATCAGAATTTTGGGAATCTCAGGTTAATTTTGGAAGACATTGTAATAACACATCCATACAAATACAATTCAATTAAAATTAAACAGATTTCTATATGACAATACTTCTCCCATGAGTGAAAGACATCAAATAAGTCTAACATATCTCTTGTGGACTTCCAGAGCTTCCTTTTGGGAAAGATTGAACAAATCTTTTTTAAAGATTTTAAAGAATTTGAAATTTGATTTGCAAAATAATGTCGAATATTAAAGGTTTAAAATACTTCATCAGTTGGTCTTTGTAAAATGATAGTTATTCATTTAATGAAAGTAATAATTCAGAGATTTCAAAAAGCAAAAACCTTTATTCTAATAGACATGCAGTTTCCCAGAAAAATCAAGATTCAATAAAGGTGGCACAAAGTCAACTCTCCCCCACTTTTGGTTTTGGAATTTATTCAGAATGTGAACAAAAGCCTTTGACTATCTCTTATTACTGCTACCCCAAACCAAATTCCACCTTTGCATCAGAATATTATTAATGCTAACACCAATAATAAAACCTCATAAACAAACCCATCCAATTTTAATCATCTTCACCACACAAAATATGATTTCTGTTAACCCTTTAAAACGTGTAGCAATCTTCCATTACAGAGCATATCAGTGTTCCCAGAAAACTGTGGTTTCAGCACAGACGCCAGGACTCTGCCCTGCTTTGTGTACTTCTCATGTTAATGCTTAATATTTAGGAAAACTTATAAACACAATTTTCTAAGTCTAGCCAACTTGAGCACACATAAGGTCAGTCTTTCATAAACCTTTTGCAACTTGCTTAATACATGGACTGTCATACGAGAAAAACAAATTGTTTTCCTTTAGGCCACAGTGTTTTATTATGAAAAAGAATAAAAACTTCAAATACAAGATGATCCTTTCTAATTGAATGTTTGTTATGAGTTTTGTGCATGAGTTACATGCAGCTCACGCAGTCCTAGAATTCCTTTCTACACTACATACCATGTGAGTTGTATGTGATTCATAACATGCTTTTTTTTTTTTTTTTCTGCGTTGGGGTTTCATTAAGGGTACAAGAAACCATGTTACACTGGTTGTATTTGTTGGGTAAAGTCCCTATTACAATCGTGTTTTGCCCCCAAAAGGTGTGGCACACACTAAGACCCCAAGACCCCACCCCCCTCGCTCCTTCCCTCTCTCTGCTCTTCCTTTCCCCACCCCTCCCTCACTCTTTCTCTCTCTGATCTCCCCTTCCCTCACCCCCACCATGTCAATAATTGTCATTAATTGTCCTCATATCAAACTTGAGTACATGGGATTTATGCTTCCCCATTCTTGAGATGCTTTACTAAGAATAATGTGTTCCACTTCCATCCAGGTTAATACAGAGGCTGTAAGTCTCCATCTTTTTAAATAGCTGAATAGTATTCCATAGTGTACATATACCATAGCTTGTTAATCCATTCCTGGGTTGGTGGGCATTTAGGTTGTTTCCACATTTTGGCGATTGTAAATTGAGCTGCAGTAAACAGTCTAGTGCAAGTATCCTTATGATAAAAGGATTTTTTTCCTTCTGGGTAGATGCCTAGTAATGGGATTGCAGGATCAAATGGGAGGTCTAGCTTGAGTTCTTTGAGAGTTCTCCAAACTTCCTTCCAAAAAGGTTGTATCAGTTTGCAGTCCCACCAGCAGCATAAAAATATTCCCTTCTCTCCACAACCACGCCAGCATCTGCAGTTTTGAGATTTTGTGATGTGGGCCATTCTCACTGGAGTTAGATGGTATCTCAGAGTGGTTTTGGTTTGCATTTCTCTAATACTTAGGGATGTTGAGCATTTTTTCATATGTTTGTTACCCATTCGTCTGTCTTCTTTAGAGAAGGTTCTATTCATGTCTCTTGCCCGTTGATATATGGGATTGTTGGCTTTCTTCATATGGATTAATTTGAGTTCTCAATAGATCCTGGATATCAAGCTTTGTCTGATTCAAAATATGCAAATATCCTTTCCCATTGGGAAGGAAGTCTATTTGATTTGGTTGTTGTCTCCTTAGCTGTACAGAAGCTTCTGAGTTTAATCAAGTCCCATTTGTTTATTTTTGTTGTTGTTGCAATTGCCATGGTAGTCTTCTTCATGAAGTCTTTCCCCAGGCCAATATCTTCTAGTGTTTTTCCTATGCTTTCTTTCAGGATTGTTATTGTG
>CAUYON010054199.1:0-19959 GCA_963573935.1 Arctocebus calabarensis
TGGTGCAGTCTTATTTAAGTTGATCCTGTTTGGAAACCTTGAAGCTGGTACCTGAATGTTCAGTTATAATTTCCTTAAGTATCGTGGAAGAAGCCCAAGTGCCCATCAACCCACGAATGGATTAATAAATTGTGGTACATGGATACCATGGAATAGCATGCAGCCTTAAAGATCACACCTAGTTAATCGTTTTTGACTCTACATCTTTGTATTCTAGATTCAGACTCTGTCTCTGGAGCACAGAATGTTGCATTGCTAGCAGTTACCACTTCCTGCTTCCTACTCCTTATTCCTGATGTTCCTCGATTTCCTCTTACTGTAAACCATCCTTATCCGTCTCCATTGCTTACCCAGAGTCCTTTTTTTCATTTATAGTCAGACTTGTTCTGAAATTTAGTATATCTTACAGTTCCATCCTTCTCATGAAGTTATAATTTTCATTCCTCTGATATCATCTCTTGCCACTCTCCTTGTTTTCTCTGTTTTACCCACACTGGTTATACAAAGGCTTCTTTGCTGTTCCCTTAAAAACTAAGAGTTACTGTTATATTTTTAGCACTTAGACCACTGCCTACCTCAATAAGTAGTTGTTAAATTGGATTAATGAAAACTCCTCCTGTTTGTCTGATTGCCTGAAAAGAGTTCCTTGTTTACTTTTCTCAGATGAATATTCACCTTTCGTTATGTTTAAACAGTTAGCCATCAGGTTAGTAGTATAGGTAATAAAGGTTTAATTTTTAATTTCTTGTCAACTAATGACAAGTTACCTGTTAGTTTTCACTTGACTAAAAACTATCTAAGAAAAGTGGTCTAACAAGACTTTTTTGCATGTTTGTTTGTTTTTTGTGGCCCTGGGTAGAGTGCTATGGCATCATAGCTCACAGCAACCTCAAACTCTTAGGCTGGAGCAGTCCTGAGTAGCTGGGACCACAGAAGTGTACCACCACTCCCAGACAGGGTTTTTTTGTTTGTTTTTTGTTTTGTTTCTATATTTAGTAGAGACAAAGTCTCACTCTTGGTCAGGCTGGTCCAATGCGAGACTGTGTTTAAAAATAACCTTTATACTCTTCCATGAAAAAAATTGAAGGTATTTTTGTTTTCTTTTGCCAGATATTAGCTTGAAGAAAATTTAGAGGTTATCTAATGTATTTAATGGGATTTTTAGGTTGCAATTAGTAGAAAATTGTAGCTTTAACATTAAGGAATAATGTAACTGGGATTGCAGTGATAGGTGGCTTATCAGTCAGTCTTGTGAGGGGACAAGTGGCCTATTCAACCTAGGATTGAGGAGAGTTTAATGTGAGGCTGTTTACCAAGCAGTGAGCATTATTAAAGGAATTAAGCAAGGTTTGAAGAGATGTAAGCGTTTAGTATAATAACACAAAGAGAAAGTTATTCTTGGTATAAAAGAAGGACACCTGACTGGAGGCTGGTCTTTAGTGAAGGAATACTGTTTATTGACTCGAAGGGGTAAAGCCAGGAAAATGAATGTCCCAACTTACATTTCCTTCCTGTCCTTTAATTTCCTATTGTTGTATCCGGCTGGTCCAACCTAGATGAAACCAGCAGGCAGGTGAGCGTCCTAAGCACAGGCATAGGACCGGGAAGGTTGGAGAGCCAACAAAACATCTGTGGAAGGTGGGTTTCAGGGCTTGGTTATGAGTCTCAGTCGTGTCCCCAGAGACTCAGGCTTTACCTGATTTCTGCTGAGTCATTTACAGTAATGATTTTATGCTAAAGCTGATTTCCTTTGTGGTCACAGGAAAGCTGCTATGAGTTTGGCACTGTCAGCCTTCACATCCAGTAGAGAGAGTGGCTTTCTCCCAGTTCCTGAGCAGGTTCCTCCCAATTTCCTGGTAGGCTTAGGCCTTAGCCTCCCTTTGAACCAACACAGTTGCTGTGAGAATGCTAAACTTTGAGGCCGAGTCTCTGAACTAATCATTGCCTGCCACCTACCTACCAACCAACAACAGATGATTAATATGATTGGATTGGGCTATTTGGAGGTCAACTTTGGAGCCCTGGGAGGAGCAGAATGAGTATTGAGACTCAACTACTGGATAATGTACCTATACAGATTAAAATAATTTTGTAGTTTGTTTATCACGCATGATTGTATATTAAATATACTGTGGAAAATTACTTTAATTGGTATATATACATTATCCAGTAGAGAGAGAATGGGTTCTGCCATTAAGAAAGAACATTTTGGCAACCAGTTACAGTAGGGGCTGCTCTAAAAATGTTAGGAAGATCTCTCTTTACTGAATAGGAATTTGTCCATATAACATCCGATACTCCTGTTTGGTTTAGTTAATTCTGGAGTGGATGCTGTTATATAATTTTCTTTTCTGACTTTTCAGACTCCATTTTTCAAATATGGTTATTCAAGTCACATATAGGAATTCTTAAAAATTCTGTATTTTTCACCACACAAATGTGATGTCATAGAGTTTTAGTTCCAGAAGTTGCATTTTTAATTCATATTATGCTTATCCCTGAGATTTATAGGTTTATGACTCAAAAGTATCCAAATAAAAGTCTCTTTTGAAAGATGATTTACTTGAGAAAGTGTAAGCAAACTCCAAACCAGAAAAAAATATTTTAAAGCCGTCAATCAAACACATTTAGAAACAGAGTTGGATGTCCTCTGTCATGTTTTTTTATTTTTTTGTATGTGTTATTTTTATCAATTTTTATTCTATTCTTGAATCTGACATGAATTCAGTTAAACATTCACTGAGAATTAGGATAGAGAATGGGAAGGTAAAAGTCAAGTAAGATGGATTCTTCTATTTAGGAAAGAAAGATTTCTGAATAGCTAATGACAGCAAATGTAAGAAAGTGTGTTTACTAGAGGAAAAGGGTGACATGACATTGACAAGAACGTTCATTTTAGGCCAAGAGGATTTGATTAGACAATAAAGTCACACAATTTTAGATAAATACTAAATATTTACTAAATTGTGTCTTATATCAGTTTTATAATTATAATAAAAACTACCATCCAACAGCATAACTTGTATGCAGAAGAAACATGCACAGGTTTTTGTCATAGAGTAGAACTCCTGAAATGATGCTTCTGTCACAGAGCAAGTTTGAAACATATTTCTAAATTATGAATTCCTCAAGTAAACATATCCATAATGGTCAATTGTCCATTGACCACATGACAATAACTTTTATACGATTAAAGACTGGCCACTGAGAATGTTTATGCAGTGACAGGATAGTGACTGACTTTACTTCAGAAGGTGCAGAAGGTTCACATCATTTTGTAGGTGCCATTACTACCCAGTTGAAATAGAACATACATGATAAACTATATGAAATTATATTAATGAAAGAGCTGGTTGAAATTTTAAATAACCATTGACCACTTATTTTGATCTTACTTCTGTATATATGAATTATGGTATTTTTAAAATTTAAAGTACTTTATTTCTTCAGTAAAGTTTTTTTAGATATGAGTACCTAGATTTTACTCAAATACTTGTTTTGTTTTCTCCCCTTTAATAGCTCAACTATTTATTGCTTATCTAAGAGCACCATTAATATCTTTTATCAAACAATGATTAAAAAATCATTGTTAATGCTATCATAGTTCAAAGTAGTTAAATGCAGCCCTTTTTTTTTTCTTTAAGAGGGAGAGAGTGTCTCACTCTTGCCCCAGGCTAGAGTGCCGTGGCCTAAGCCTAGCTCACCTCAAACTTGTGGGTTTAAGCAGTCCTTCTGCTTCAGCCTCTCTAGTACTTGGACTACAGGCATACATCACAACGCCTGGCTAATTTTATAGTAGAGAAGGGCTAGGGGTCTTGCTTTTGCTCAGGTTGGTCTCTAACTACAGAGCTCAAACAATCCTCTCACCTCAGCCTCCCGGAGTGCTAAGATTACAGCCATTAACCACTCTGCCAGGTCAAAATGCAACTTTTTTAGTAAAATCTCTTAGGTACCCTCCTATAAATGTTATCTGTTCTGTGGGCTTTTTCAAGAACTTAATCTCTTAACATGTTACATGTTAATATTTTACCTTTTGTAACTGTATGTATCTATCTTCTCCTCCTTTAGATTATAAGTTCTATGAGGCAGGGTTGTTTTTCTTTGTTTGTTTTTGTTTTTTCTTTTCTTTTTGTCCCTAGTTTTGTTAACTGCTCTTTCCATAATGTCAAGAAGAATGGTTGGCGAATAGTAAGTATTCAACATGTATATGTTCTAAGTGACCAGATGAAAAGCATTGAGCTCTGCCTTAAAGGTAGAGGGTATGGGATGCAGGGAGATGACAAGTTGGGCGTGTGACAGAGAAAGCAGACAAAGCGATCTAGTGTCCTGTCGGTGACATTGGCTAAAAGGAACACCGTGTGTCATTTGACTCAGCAAAGAGTTGTTTGATTTTGAGTCTTTTTTCCTTTTAGTACCTGGAGCAGATACCACAGTTCTTCACTGTCTACTGCACACGTCGTTATCTATTTGCCATCATCTGAGTTTGTGATCTCTTATGTAGAATCAGATTGTTTTGAGTTACCCTTGATATGAGCATGAAGAATGTGGACAAGTCATGGGAGCTGAAAATTGATAAAGACAGTTTTATCCCTGTTAGACTTTCATTGTCCTATACTGATATTTGGACTTAACTTAGAGATGAGTGGGAGTAATGTTACGTGTGGTTTAGGGGTGAGTGTTGGATAATTCTTTATTCCAAGACTAGAAGGATTCTGATACTACAGGAAGGATCACTAGCTAAAGAAGAAAAGATTTTCATAGAAAGATGTAGTTTTTGACCTTTGAGTTAGAATGATCAGCTTTTATTAAAAAAAGCTTTTATATCAGCTTTTTCCCTCTTATCTTACAGTGTTTCATTTGAAATTATATTCTAGGGTAGTATTTTCCAATTATAATATAAGCTTCATATGGAATTTAAAATTTTCTTGTAAAAAGTTATAGGTAAATTAATTTTAATGTATTTTATTTAACCTAGTATATCTAAATATTATCATTTCAATATATATTTAATAAAAAATAAGATTTTTTTACATTTCTTTTTCTTTCTGAGGTATAAAAATCCAGTATGTACATGCTTATAGCATGCTCACTTTTGACTGCCCGCATTCCAGGTGCTCAGTCGCAGCACAGAGCTAGCGGCTGTTGTGTTGGACATTGCTATTTGGGTTTGAATTTTGTATGGTCTGTTGTTTATCTAAAGCCATTGGGAATAGATGAATGGCAGTTGAATGTTCTTGATGGCAGGTCTTAGCACAGAGGCAGAGTCGGACAAGCTGACAAGCTGACTCGGAAGGGATAAAATATCCAAGGAGAGTGTGCTTACCAAGAAGAGAAGGCCAAGAGAATGTTTTTAGCAGAAAATACTCACAAATAATCTGAAGTTTGTGCAAGCAAATGAAGACAGTATGTCTAAGAGAGTCAGAAAAGTTTATGCTAAGCACAATGCATTGTATTTTTCCATGTGGAACTCATTCCTAACTTTTTGAAGAAAGGATTCAGTGGAATAATGGAGTCATTTCATTTTTACTTTGATTTGGAGCTAGTTTAAGTGAAGGCATTTCTCTTTTTAAATGCCTTTTTTGTGAATTATCATGATAGTTATTTCATATTATTTTAATTTCTGTGTCTAAAATCTCTTCTTTGACAATTTCTGTAAAAATGAAATGGAACCATTCTTTTCATAACTTATTTTGTTTCTTTTGCTTGAGCTAATAGTAGAATTATTTAACCTGACCTGAGTTATTTATCTATAATTGTTCTAGAAAAGACTTTAGGTGCAAAGAAGTATCATAAGAGTCTAGGTGTATTTTATTTATTTTATTATTTTATTTTATTTTTTTGAGACAGAATCTCACTGTGTTGCCCTCAGTAGAGTGCTGTGGCATCACTGCTCACAGCAACCTCAAATTCTTGGGCTTAGGTGATCCTCTTGCCTCACTCAGCCTCCCGAGTAGTTGAGACTACAGGTGCCCACCACAATGCCCGACTATTTTTTGTTGTGATTATCATTGTTGTTTAGCTGGCCTGGGCTGGTTTTGAACCCACCAGCCTCGGTTTTTGTGGCAGACACCATAACCACTATGCTACAGGCACTGAGCCAAGATTCGTGTTTTATTAATGAAATTAAAATTTTAATAATAAATATAAATTCTCATTTTACATTTAAACTATCAGGGATGACACGAAACATGTATATGTACCTATGCGAAGTCAGAAATTATACATTTAATATTCTGGATATTTCAAGGTAGAATTTCTGTTTTCTTTCTTTAGTCTTCAAGGGTTCATATAACCAGAGCTGTCCTGGAGCAGTTTTTATCTTTTGCAAAATACCTTGATGGTTTATCCCATGGCGCACCTTTGCTAAAGCAGCTTTGTGATCACATTTTATTCAACCCAGCCATCTGGATACATACCCCTGCAAAGGTATGAATTTTATTCTCGTTTATTTTATTTTAGGGTAATGTTACAAATTTTAGTGACTGAACCAAAGTATCAAGTAGAAAATATTTGAATTTTTCAGTTTATTATATGGTTGCTAGGTAATCGTGTTAGGCAGTATCCATTATCAAAATATTAAATAGAGTGTATGTAAGTATTCAAATAAATGAAACTATAGTTAAAAAATAAGCTTTGTGTAACAGTGCATTCTGGCATCATGAGGTGTGACTCACACCTTTCCAAAGAAGAGAATTCCGTATTCCAGTTATTGAAAGACAAGGAAAAGGAGTAGATAAATGATTGTCATGACCAGTGTGATCATTTTGACTGGAAAATTACTTTTATTTTAAAGAGAGAATTTAAATCCTTACTTGTAAATATTTTTTTGTCCTAAAGTAAATATACATAAAATATTTTCCTACTTATTCTTTAAAATTCTCACTTTTTCTCCAACTTGAATTTAGCCCTATTATATCTTACTAGAAAAAATAATGAGGGATATTTTTATTTATTCATTTGTTCATTTTCTTTTAAGAGATGAAGTCTCCCTCTGTTGCCTGGCCTGAAATGTAGTGGTGGGATCATAGCTTTATAATAGCCTCAAACTCTTGGGTTCAAGTCATCCTCCTGCCTCAGCTTTCAGAGTAGCTGGGACTACAGGCACATATCACCATGCTGGGCTCATTAAAAAATTTTTTTTGTAGAGACCAGGCTTGCTATGTTGTGCAAACTGACCTCAACCTCCTGACCTCAAGCAAATCCTCCTACCTTGGATTTTTGATTTTGAACTATCTTTTATAGTTTTGACAAAGATACTATACTGGTTAGTTAGATAATGTTAAAGTTCTGATTTTTATTGTGGTTCATTTTATTGATTATTGGCTAGACCTGAGTCTAAAGTGAGTTCACTGTTTTAAACAGGTTTGGGTTTCCATCTGTATTCTTATGTGGTCAGATTCTGAAAGTCAACTATAGACTGTATTTTTTTTAAATATGCTATAGCTCACTCATGTTAGTTCTATTGCTGTGAAGGAATATGTACACACACTGAGAGCTACTGAAGTTTACTTTGATTAAGGACTTTTTGTCTAGTTGGTTTTTAAAATATTTTGATCTTATCAGGTTGGTTTCAATTAAATAACTAAATTATTTTAAATTATTTAATTGTCAAAGGCTGTGAGTTTATTATAGTAAGTTTTATTAGAATATTTTAATTGTAGTTTATTTTCTTTTGAAAATATAAATAATATTTTAGAAAAACTTATTTTTAACCTGGTAACAAATGGTCATCTTAGCCTTTATTAATTTACATTTAAATTAGAATTGAATTTATATTTGTAATACAAGCAGTTGAGACATTTTAAATTTATTTTGATGTGTTAATATTCTGCATTAGGTTCAACTTTCCCTCTATACTTATTTGTCTGCTGAATTTATTGGAACTGCCACCATCTATACCACCATACGCAGAGTAGGAACAGTGTTACAGCTCATGCATACGTTAAAATACTACTACTGGGTAATTAATCCTGCTGACAGTAGTGGCATTACGCCTAAAGGTTTAGGTAAGTACAACACTATCACTCTATTACACTTGCCCACAATTAGTCTGATGAACCAGTGTGCGTGATTTCGTGAGATTGTCCCTCAACTGTTTCTTTCTTCTGTAGTAGATAGGTAATTGTTTGTAGTAAAGAAGTTTAGAGCTTTTCGTGATTAAATTATTTTGGACTGGTAAACAAAATAAGCTGTCATATTTATTTCAGTCTTTATACTTTTTTTAATTGTGGAAGATATGTTCATAATACTAAAAAAGCAGATGAATGAGATTAGTTATGACTCGTGTGTTCTATTTTTAGTTGTCAACATTTTTAGATTGTTAACCTTTCTTTTCATTTTTATGCCCTTTGTTCTGAGTATAGTAAAAACTAATTTAATTCTATACCGTATTTTCTTTCTTGTTTTAAGAATATAGCAAGTTTCTATAATTATACAAAAAATATATACTTAGAGAAAAAATACAAAAGAAAAAAATTTTTACATTGAATGTCAGTGCAGGTCATGTGTTTTGCTTTATTGCCTTGTCATTTTAATGTTCTTCAGTATAGAATAGTTTAGTTGTTTTTTTTTACTATTTCCTTATCTTTCATGACCTTGACTTCTTTGAAGAATACAGATTAATTATTTTCTTAGACTAATTCTGTATTTGAATTTGTTAGATATTTGCTCGTGATGTTTCTCTTTTTTCATTTTTGCAAGGACTAACGCAGAAGCCATCCTGCTTCTGTCTCATTGTATCATGGAAGGAGGTACATGATGTTGAATTGTCCTTTCCTAGTCAAATTTGAACATTTGGTTAGGGTTATTAAAGAATGATACTTTATAAGTATTTGTTGAGAACGTGCAGCTATTCTGTTCTTGGGCTACATTTCATTTATTTTAGTTTATTGATGACTCCTGCTAGAACAAATCTTTACTGTGATGGCTGCCAATGACAATGCTTTCTAAGCATTTATTAGTTAGCATTTGACCGTAAAGAGAACTTGTTTTACTCCTCTATTTATTTATTTATTTTTACTTTTTAAATATTCGTGTAAACTTGTGGATTCAATATAGTCTAATGAGAATTGGCATGCTTTCTTTGCAAAAGGCCAATAAGTAAGTATATCAGGCGTAGAGAGCCTCTGCCACAAGTGGTCAGCTCTTACATTGCGTTGCAGAAGTAACCACAGATGGTGTGTGAATTAATGGGGATGGCTTGTTCCAATGTAACTGGCAAAGCCTGGTGAAATTATGGATTTCCCCCAAAGTCTGTGTTTGTCTGTCCTGAGTTGCATCATTATTATTTTTAAAGGTCAAGATTTGGCCAGTGGAACCCTTCACATAGTTTCTTGAGCCTTTATGACAAATGCCTATAATTTGTTATTATTTTCTTATATTCTCCCACAAGTTGTTCTTGGTTCATCTTATACTTTCCTTGTCAAGCCCTGGTTACGGCCAGTTTTCCAAGGAGCCTTGGTTTGCTTGGTAAAAATTGTTTTTAGAAACCAAGATCTGAGTTTTAGGTATGCTTATTACTCCTTGCAGGTCGATACGTAGGTACTCTTGTTGGACAGATCTAGTAAATATGTTTATATGTATGTATGTGAACATAAACATGTATGCATTTAAACTGATCTGTTCATATTAAAATCATGACTTTACACCAATGCCTTCAATTTTATGTCCAAACTCCTATGACTTAACCTAGCCTCAAACTTTTTGTATTTGCAGCTTTCTTCTTTGGTGATGAGTAATCTGGCCCCTATTGTCTTTAATATATTTATGTGTGTTCTTATCCCACTTTATAAAACTGATGTTTTGACACGCATACTGTCATCTTCCGAGCTTGAACATTGACAGTGGTTTCTAAACATCTCGTCAGCTGTGTCTCTGAATGGTCCGTGCTGCTTCCTAAGCTATGTGGTGCTGCCCACTCTACTGACCTCTACTCTCTCTGGCCCTGACCCTGAAGGTCCTGTGAGACTTAGTTGCCTTTTTGGCTCTGTCAGCCTCTGTTGTCCCCTCAGGACACTGACACTCGAAGCTTCACGTACTCAGGCTACTCCAAGGAGAGGGCAGGAAAGAGAGCGAATAAATATAAAGAAAAGTGACAAGAAAATCGGAACAACATTTGTTTTTCATAATGGCTTAATTTATTTTCTTTTACTTTAGCATCTTAATCCTTTGAAATTAATTTTGTTATTTAGTGGAATGCGAGGTTATGATTTAAAGTACATAATTTTTTCAATACTGTTTTGAACTAAAAGGGTTTCTTCTAAGGCCGTTCTTAAGTTAATTGCACTGCGCTTGCTGTCATAGGTACTGTTCCCTAAAAAAACACACCTTGAGAAGTAGGATCATTTTGCTTTGATTATGACTTAACACTTTGTCTCTTAAATTGTTGTTATCTATGGTTTACTATAAAAACATTAGATATATTAAAAATATACTATGCGTATAGGTAATACATGTTCATGGTACCCACTAAAACAATTTAAAGGTTTATGAGTAAAAAGTTAATGTTTCCCCAAGTAGCCGGTGTTACCAGTCTTATATATCCTTTTAATTCTTTTTCTCCTATAAATATGAGCTTATACATGTGTACATATAGCTGTTTCAAAGATTTATTTTGAATGTATCATAGATACAAAGTAGTATGATTATAAATATTTATAATATGAAGATAAATATAAAATCAGCCTCATATAAACATCACCAAGCTTAAATAGAACATTACCGGTGAGACTGTAAGTTCCTATCCATGCTCACATCTTCCTTCCATTCCTTTCCATAGAAATAACCTATCATAAATTTTATACTTATTATTTCTTTACTTGGATATATATTAGTTTTTACTTTACTTTCGTATATTTTGCTATTTATATACTCACAAATAATTGTTTGTCTTCTATATTTTACATAAAAGGTATAACGTGGCATAATTTTGTTTTTTACTCAGTTTTATATTTTTTAGATAAATTAGTTTTTTATTTCACGAAATAGATTTATATCATATATACATAATTCAAACTTCATTTTTTTGCAATATTCTGCCTGCATTGTGTAAATACGACAATAGTAATTATTGCTAACATTTATTGAATGCTTATAACTAAAATGATCTAGGCACTTTTCTAATGATTTTACATATTTAATCCTATTTAATTCTAATTATTTTACATATTTAATTCTCACAAAATGTTCCAGGACAAGCATTATTATTGTCCTTATTCTGACGATAAAGAAAAAAAAAAAAACTACAAAACTTGTCCAATTTTATTAAGTGTTGGCAAAAATATAACAAAGTAAGGAGATTATTACTACTATAGAGTGGCCATTGCACATGAACTTTATGGCCATCTATATACTGTCTGTCTGCATCTGGACATGTCATCAGAAGGACAAATGTGTCACAGAGCTGAGGGTTGAAGTAAGTGAGAGCTTTAGCATTCTGGGTGTCCTGGTGCCATGGCCAGTCAATAGAGCTTCAGTAATTTGATGAGCTGGTTGTTAAAGCACCGATAGCCTGGCTGTAAATGAAGACCTCCTCCCACCATCCTAATGATGCTTCCTTTACCAGACCGCTGGTGGGTGATGGGTTTCCTTGCCAGGCCCCTGTCAGTGCTCAGTTTCTTAATCTAAGAAGGGTTTTTACAGGTGTTCCTTTTATAATTCTTTTAGTTGTATATTATGCTTTCTCTACATGTGCTATCTTTCACAAAAAAGCAGATTTTAAGAACACTAATACCAACTTTTGGGAAGGGGGGAAGAAGTACTTCCAGAACTATTGATGGGGTGAGGCAAAAAAGTGTGGAGAGCAGTTTGGGAAAAAGAGATAGGGGAATAAATCTCCAAACACATAATTACAATGAAGAAGAATACCAGTTTTTCTATGCTTTGTTGTATAATGTATGGGAGGAAAATGGAGAGAATCTTGAAAGAAAGACAAGTTTATGGATGTAAGAGATATTAGAAAACCTATTAAGTTAATATCAACAGGAAAAAAGTATTAATATAAATACAATTATACATTTATCAATGGGTACTACAATATTTTTAATTTTTAAAATTTCATCTATAATTTTTAATTAAAAAATTTCTTCTTTCCTCCAAATCTGACACTTAGTGAATAAACTGAAATTGCCAAAAATCTAAAAATTAATTTTTGGATACTTTGATATTATTGAAACTGTATGTAACATTAATACTAAGAAATATTATAATTTAAATACATAAATATTATTATTAAAGAATCCTGTAATATACCAGTATAATTGCATTAAGCGCATTTAATATCATAAATTTTTTTCTTTTTCTATTTTATTGTAGATGGTCCCCGGCCATCACAAAAAGAAATTATATCACTAAGGGCATTTATGCTACTTTTTCTGAAACAGCTTATACTAAAGGTAAAATTATGTTATACAATTCAGAACTGCAATATCTTAGGTGAAATGGAACGTTTGACACTTTAAAATCATTATTGTTAAATTGGCAATAATTTTAATTCATGAATTGCTTTCAAAATTTTGTAAATATTAATATAAGCTAAGATGTAGTTAACTTTCAGTTAAATGGTCTTTGAAATCTTTCATATTAAGGAATGTGACGAAAATGGACAAAGAATATATGAATAAGAATTGAGCATAAAGGTTTTATTCTAGAAAGTGATGTGTTTTCCAGTGTAAGAGGTCTTCTATATTTTATTGCAGTAGAATTTATTAAAGATTAAGATGAAGACAAAGGGACAATAAGTATAAATTGTGACATAATAAACAAAAATTGATTCTGTAAAGTCTTGTATGCATATTATATTAAGGCAGGAGTACATGATAAGAAGCCAGTAATATGAGTACAGTTAGATGATGAAAAATGCTAACTTTTGATAGTGAATGTCAAAGATGAGTGAATTGCACCCGAATGTTTATTGCAGCATGATTCACGAATGCAAATATGAATGACTTTAAAAATTGATGTAATTTTCTAAATTTTATTTATTTTCTTGAAACAATAGTCTACAAATAGTGAAGTATGTGGAAATATTAAAACATCACGATTTTTAAGTTTTTTCTAAGTTGTTATGTTCTTTTAAAATGACCATTTTAATACCTGTAATTAAAGTTTTCATTTTAGATTTAAAGTAAGTAATGAAATATTTTTTGAAAACTAGGATCGAGGTGTCAAGGAAGATGAACTACAGAGTATATTAAATTACCTACTTACAATGCATGAGGTAGGACATGTTATACATCTTATGTTTTAATTATTTGATTCCAAGCTTTAGACTAAGATTTTAACTAGATAAATATTAATAATGCTTTTTACACAGGATGAAAATATTCACGATGTGTTACAGTTACTAGTGGCTTTAATGTCAGAACACCCAGCCTCAATGATACCAGCATTTGATCAAAGAAATGGAATAAGGTATGATCATATTAGTATTATTATTAGATTTTAATGGGATACATTTGTTCATCCAAGAATAATTCCTCTTCTCTGAATATTTGCATAAATGTAGCAAATCTTACATTTAAAAAGGGAATAAATGGCAAAAATAGCTGTAAATCCTCAAGGAAGCTGATAAAGTGTATATAAAGGGTCTGAGGACACACAGAGTATCTAAATTGTTGTTGCTATAGTCAAGATAGTACTAATAGTGGGTGGAACAGATGTTTTGCAAGAAGTAAAGTAAAAGGTATGGTTTAGCAAAAGAGGGCATAAGACGATTGTATGATATTAGACCCGAGAGAGGGAGTGGCCAGATTTAGAAGGTCCATACATTCCTAATAAATTTAGATATTTTTTTCTGTTGGTGATGAAAAATAAATAATTTTGAATGAGGAAATGTGTGCAGGCTGCCATCTGCCATCTAGATTTATCATTAGTGGAGGACAAAAATGCTGTAGGGAGACAGTGGAGAGATGATTTGACTCATCAGTTAGAGATGCTGACTGAGGCAGTGGCAGTACAGTGGGAATAATGGGGAGGAAAAAGGTTTTGGAGTAAGAGGCCAAACCAGAGAATTTGAAAACTGACTTCAGTTATACTGATTATAAAGTAACTTTGCATATAGGTTAAAATTTAGTTTCTTGATTAGTATTTTAATAAATTTAAAGCCATAATTTAGCTTCTTAGGGATCCTCCTTCTTTATTTTTCTGGAATTTTGACTTAGTGGAATGACTAAGAAATGTAGGTTTTTGCCATATATAACATTTCACAGAATGTGTTTTCTTACTGTGAGGTTAAACTATATAAAACTGTTGGTTCTCAATTTATTTTAAGGTACAGCAATTTCATATGGTTCAGTAATAAAATACAATTATGCTCATTCTTCTGAACTTAAGTCTAGATTGAATACTTAATGTCCTTGTCCTTAGAACCTGGTTTATGACATTTTCTGATTATTGAAGTGAATCAGTTGAAAGTATCCTCCATAAATTAAGTATGATATTCTTTACCTTTATGGAAGGTCCACACTTAGATTGTCTAATACGAAATGCAGAAATAGAATTCTGAATTATTTTGACACAATGGAAATATCCTACAAATGAGACTGCTTTTGGTAAGATCTTTAGGATTTTAAATATATGATATAAAAGACACATAGAGGAAAGAAGATTTTTATTATTTTTCTCCATTCATTCATTCATTTATTTTTGAGACAAGGTCTTGCTCTGTTGCCTGGGTCTAGGGTGCAGGGGCATCATCATTAGGTCATGGCAATCTCAAACTCATGGGCTCAAGTGATCCTCCTCCCTCAGAATCCCAAGTAGCTTGGACTATAGGCTTGTACCACCAGGTCCAGCTAATTTTTATATATTTTTTGAGACAGCCTATTACTCAGGCTGGTCTTAAACTCCTGGCTGCCAGCAATCCTCCTGCCTTGGCCTCCCAAAGTGCTAGGATTATCAACATTACCCACTGTGTGTAGCCTAGCACAACAAATGAAAAGGCCTTATGGTTCATGGTAGACCACCAGCTGGACATGCCAGATTGTTATCAGTTTTATAAACAAACACAAAGATAAAAATGGTCTTTCCTAGCCACTTCAGTGTAGGCTTAGAATAATGCAAAAAAAAAAAAAAGAAAGAAAGAAAACATAGGTTCATTATGTTGAAAAATATTGAAAACTGTTAAGCATTTACAAGTCTCTATTCTCTAAAATAGACTTCAAAGGGTAACAGTTGCCTATGAAATGTTTCTTTGGGAAAATTCTGGGCAATTGTAATTTATATACATGGTAAGAATTGGATAAAAAGAATGAACTCAATTTAATTCTTTTGATATTTTAATTGGACTTAAGGAAGCCTTTGTGATAATATAGCACTGAACTGAGCAGCTAAAAACCTGATATTTGTATATCTGGAAATCTTCAAAGTGAGCTTGAGCAGATGAATTAATAATAGTATTAATAATACCTAGTTTTTTTTTTTTTTAGAGATAGAGTCTTACATTATCGCCCTCGGTAGAGTTCTGTGGCGTCACAGCTCACAGCAACCTCCAAATCCTGGGCTTAGGCGATTCTCTTGCCTCAGCCTCCCGAGTAGCTGGGACTACAAGTGCCCACCAGAGCGCCCAGCAATTTTTTTTTTGTTGCAATGTGGCCAGGTCTAGGTTCGAACCTGCCACGGTTGGTATTTGGGGCCAGCCCCCTGCCCACTGAGCCACAGGTGCTGCTCAAAATGATATCTATTTTTTTTAATGATATCTATTTTTAAGTAAATATTCATTAACCGATTTGTCAGTAAATTTCTTACTCATACTGTCTCCCAATCCTGTGTCTGTAGATACTATGGCCTTAGGCATATTCATGTTATATTGTTAATTATAATTTTTTTTTTCCCCCTCCTAATCAGAGTTATTCTTAGAGAACAGAAATTCTGTGGTAACTTTGGATTCTGTATTAGCCATATTTTCAGATGGTGAACTTTCATTACTTTGGTTCTCAAGATCATTAATACTGTTGAATGTTTTTGATTGATTTATTAAATGTTCTGAGTGATTTCCTAAATACTTCCTTTTTGACATGTATAATTTTCCTTTTCTTTATCATTAATGATTTTCCATCGTTTTTATTAGTGATCTTGCTCCTTTAAAATTCTGAAAGTGGGCGGTGCCTGTGGCTCAAGGTGTAGGGTGCCAGCCCCATATACTGGAGGTGGTGGGTTCAAACCCAGTCCTGGCCAAAAACTATAAAATTCTGAAAGTATCTTTCAATGTAAACAGATATATTTAGGAATGTGGGATTTGAAAGAAATCATCTTTTGTTTTTTTTTGAGACAGAGCCTCAAGCTGTCACCCTGGATAGAGTGCTGTGGCATCACAGCTTACAGCAACCTCCAAGTCCTGGGCTCAAGTGCCTCTGCTTCCCAAGTAGCTGGGACTGTAGGCGCCCACCACAACGCCCGGCCATTTTTTGGTTGTAGCCGTCTTTGTTATTTGGCGGGTCCGGGCTGGATTCGAACCCGCCAGCTCAGGTGTACATGGCTGGTGCCTTAGCCTTTTGAGCCACAGGCGCCTCTTCTAAGGAAAAAAATAATTCCTGTTCTCACAGCCTGTCCTTCTACAGATGAAATGAAAAAAAAAATTTAAAAAGAAAGCAGTTTTTTAGATTTCTGAGTATTCTCCAAACGTCTTTCCAAAAGGAACGTATTAGTTTGCATTCCCACCAGCAATGTAGAAGTGTTCCCTTTTCTCCACATCCACGCCAACATCTCTGATTTTGGGATTTTGTGATGTGGGCTAATCTTGCTGGAGTTAGGTGATATCTCAAAGTAGTTTTGATTTGCATTTCTCTGATGATTAAGAGAGCGTTTTTATCACGTGTCTGAAGGCCGTGTGCCTGTCTTCTTTAGAGAAGTTTCTCTTCAAATCCTTTGCCCATCCTATGATGGGACCACTTGCTCTTTTCTTGCTAATACATTTGAGTTCTCTGTGGATTCTGGTTATTAAACCTTTGTCGGAGGCATAACCTGTATGTCTTCTCCCTTTCTGAGGGCTGTCTGCTTGCTATACTTAACTATGTTCTTGGCCGTGCAGAAGCTTTTTAGTTTGATCAGGTCCCAGTAGTGTATTTTTGATACTGCTTTAATTGCCTGGGGGGTCCTCCTCATAAAGTATTTGCTCAGGCCAATTCTTTCAAAAGTTTTCCCTGCACTTTCTTCTAATATTTTTATGGTTTCATGTCTTAAGTTTAAATCTTTAATCCAGTGAGAATCTATCTTAGTTAATGGGTGTAAGGTGTGGGTTCAATTTCAGTCTTCTACCAGTTGCCAGCCAGTTCACCCAGCACCATTTGTTAAATAGGGAGTCTTTTCCCCACTGAATGTTTTTAATTGTCTTGTTGAAGATCAAATAATGGTAAGTAGCTAGCTCAGAGATCTAAAAATAGACTTGCCGTTTGATCCTATAATTCCTGTACTTGGTATATATCCAGAAGACCAAAAATCACACTATAACAAAGATATCTGTACCAGAATGAATTGCAACCCAATTCATAATTGCTAAGTCATGGAAGAAGCCAAAGTGCCCCTCGATCCACGAATGGATTAATAAATGTGGTACATGTATACCATGGAATATTATGCAGCTTTAAAGAAAGATAGTGACTTACCTCTTTCATATTTACATGGATGGAGCTGGAACACATTCTTCTTAGCAGAGTATCTCAAGAATGGAAGAAAAAGTATCCAATGTACTCAGCCCTACAATGAAACTAATTTATAGTTTTCACATGAAGGCTATAACCCAATTATAGCACAAGAATATGGAGGGAGGGGCAAGGGAGAGGAGAGGAGAGGGAGAGGATGGGTGGAGAGAGGGTAAATGATGGGATCACACTTACGGTGCATCTTAGAAGGGTACGGGTGAAACTTACTAAATGCAGAATACAAATGTTTTCATACAGTAACCAAAAAAATCCCATGAAGGTTAAGTAGAACTGTTGGATGAAAATATTTCTGATTGTGTATGAAGCTAGCACATTGTACCCTATGATTACACTAATGTACACAGCTATGATTTAATAAAAAATTAAAAAATAAAAAGGAAGCAGTATCAACATTTTATTTTCTTTTTTTAAGAGTATAACCTATTGGTAAAAGTAAAAATAATGATGTTATTTGTTATTATTACAAATAATGACCCTTTGTTCCCCTTTGTAAATATTATTAAATTGACACGGAAATTCTATTTCATCTTCTATTGGCAGCATTTTTGTTTAGCCTAGATCACATTATCTTTAAAATAGAAGTGGCATTTCACTTTTTAATAAAGATACTTAATACAGTAAACATACCATAATTTTAAAATTGTCACTGCTACTCCCTAAAGAAACTTCCTATCTTCTAAAATTAATTGCAAAAGTATAGAGTTATCATTGCCCTCTTCTATCTTATAGAAAAAATACTTTCTTATTAAAAAAAGAGATAAAAATTTTCAAGGACCTATAAGTGTTTTAATGACTGTGTCTCTTCTTTTCTATAGTTTTTGAAATGACAGAATAGTTTAGGTTATGTATCAGTAGAGGCTTTTTAGCCCCAAATAACAAAACAACCTCTAAAACTATTTTAAGTAAACATCGAATAAGGTGTTTGTTTAAAAAAACTCCTCAGAATAGCAGCCCAGGGTGCACAGCTATCAGGAAATGGGTTTGCTTTCTGTATTGTTTTTATGTCACTGCATCCTTCTTCCTTCTGTATGGTGACTAGCCTCTCTCAACGGAAACAAAGTATTGCTGTCCTAGTTTTTGTTTTAAATCATTTCTTAATTGAAGAACCTAGCAAAGACTAGAAATTATTTCTCAGACCTCACTCCAAACTATCAGAAGGGAGCAATAATTGGGCAAGTATCTATCCATGAAAACAAGGTCGTTAAGTTCACGTATGCGGGCCGATACTAAAAGAAAAGGAGATGGGGCCTAACTAAGCATGTATCTTAAAATTGAAAGAGTTTGTTAAATGTCTTGGGTGGCCATACTTATGAAAACCAATCACAGTGTCCTCATTTATTTGAGGGCCAACTATAAAGAGAAATTAATAAAACACGTAAATTTAATTATTGCAAAGGATTAAAAACGTTAAGAGATATTTTATGTTTTATATATTTATAATTTGTAAGGTATATAGTGTTTTTGTTTTAATTTAAGTGTTTAAAAATTATATATTTTAGGGTGATCTACAAATTATTGGCTTCTAAAAGTGAAAGTATTTGGGTTCAAGCTCTGAAGGTCTTGGGATACTTTCTGAAGCATTTAGGTCACAAGTAAGTTGATATTTTTCATAATGAATTATATTCATATTTATCAGAATTGTATTTTTATGAGTTTTGCATCTACTGTAATATGAAATTTGGAATAATCTAACAATGGAAATAATAGCTTTCTGTGATAAGAGTTAAAAAATGTGCTATAAAATAATTTTTTATTTATAGTACTATGCTTGTGGAACAAGATCATGTTTAAGTGAAATAGTTTATATTTTTCTCTAAAGAAAATATTGTCCATTTTAAGGTGGTAGTAAAATAGTTTATCAAAGTAAAAGTGCATATGGATATTATTTCAATGAAAACATTCTTGACACAGGGAATACTTATGTATATTGTGTTCTTTCTGAGAGCTGATTCTAGACTTTATTATTTGTTCCAATTTTTTCCTAATAGTGGGCTTTTTATTACTTTTTATAGAATTAATTAGCTACCTATAATGCTTTCATTTCTTTCTCTAAATGCAGAATTTAGTTAATTTTTCAAAACACTTTTTCTATAAATAACAGCTGTTGACTTGATGATTTCAGTTCATACTGTGCTGTCCTAGTGCATGTATATTCTTTTAAAAATTCTTTTTTTTTTTTAATAATTTTATTGAATCATAATTATGTACATTGGTGCAATCACAGGGCACGATTCATATACATTCAGAAATATTTTGATCATACTGTTACAGATA
Organism: Arctocebus calabarensis; assembly: GCA_963573935.1. Lineage (NCBI taxonomy): Eukaryota > Metazoa > Chordata > Mammalia > Primates > Lorisidae > Arctocebus > Arctocebus calabarensis. The sequence continues at coordinate 19,932 of CAUYON010054199.1, forward strand.
TCCTTCATGGCATTTCCTTGATCACTAT
>CAUYON010054201.1:0-11739 GCA_963573935.1 Arctocebus calabarensis
AAAAAGAGAGAAAGGAACAGAAAAGAATGACAGCTCTAGTAATGGCACTCCAACAAACGAGCAACTTTCAGGGGCAGAGGGAAACCAGAGGAGCTAAAAACAAGTGCTTCCAATGTGGTCAGACTGGCCACTTCAGAAAAAGACTGCCCCCAGAAGCACCACTGGCTGGGCAAGCCACCTGGCCCCTGTCCAGAATGAAAGGGTGACCAATGGAGAGTGGCCTGTCCCTGGAGGCGAAGGCCTTCTGGGACAGTGACCACATTGGAGCCCAAACTGGACTAAGAGTGCCTGGGGAAAATTCTCATGGTTCCAGCTTGTGCCATCACCCCTCAAGAGCCCCAGGTTTCCCTTATAGTTGAGCGCCAGGAGATAAAAGTTCTTTTGGAAACTGGAGCAACCTTTTCTATACTTCTCTCTAACCCTGGTCTTTTTTCTCCCAAATCCATAACTATACAGGGAGTGTCTGGAAAGCCAGTTACCAAATTTTTCTCCCAGCCTTTAAGCTGCAATTGGGATGACTTGCTGTTCTCTCATGCCTCCCTAATCATGCCTGAAAGTCCTGCTCCCCTTTTGGGGAGGGACATACTAACTAAAATAGGAAATTTTCCCTCTTGGAGATCTAGTCATGATCAAAACTCTCCCCTCTAATTCACCTTCCCTAACCCCAACTTGGTAAGTCCCCTTTCCTGTTATCTTGTCCTCTTCTACAGCTGTTAAAGTTATAGGAGTCGATTCCTGCACACATCATTCACGAGTAAAATCCTGGAACCCTCCATCTTCTACGGAGGCAATGAAGACAGCCAACCACAGACCACCTACACTTGTAAGCCAAAAGAAAGTTTGAAGTTATCATTTAGGAAACAGCAAGAAAAATCCTAATATGGTTTTCTTTTAGCATCACTGAATAAGTGCTTCTGACCTGACGCTGTTCTACCTTTGCCTATTACTGATTATACTAATCAGATTTAGGTTTTCCAGAAATGTCATCAAGCCACATGCAATAAAGATGGTTTCAGTCCATGAACCCCTGTATCACTCTCCCTCTGGAGAAACCCTAACTGCCCCCTTCTATCATTGCCCGATTCAGCAGGAAGCAGTTAGATCAAGTCTTCGCCCTTTTTCCCTAACAGTTAGGGTTTCTACTTGGAGAGGGAGAATTGATGTATAACATTTGGTGCCCCAGCCAGCTCAGCGGAGCTGGCGGACCTGCCGCCTCCTCCTTGGCGGTGTTGGTGCTGTGGCAGCCAGCTGAAGAACCAGCGGGTTGGATGACAGGAAAGGAGGGGGATCTCCAACTCCCACCGGAGGCTCCAATATCCAAAAAGGCCGGACAACTGTCGAGGAGACACCTGTGCCTTGGTGTCTCCTTCAGTTTACACTTAGGACTAAATGTGGAACCCCCATTTCCTATGCCTAGGTCAATTTCATGTGAATTTCTTGGGCTTCAATTTCATGAATGGACTGTGTTCATTCATTGATACATTCATTCACCTTGCCCCCGTGGGAAGGGACTGTGTTCATTCGTTTCCTGGCCAAGGAACCCATACAACTATATATACTCTGAGACTAAAAGCCTAAAGGGGGAGACGGGGAAAGATCAGGAGAGAAACAGAGAGAGCTTTTCCCTCCCACTTGAGTTTTCTCTCTCTACCAGGAGCTTTAGTGTTTTCTGTATTCTTTTCTGTAAATAAATTCTGTCTTACCACTGGAAAAAAAAAAAGGAAAATGCCATGAAGGCTATGTTAAACAGTTTGATGAAAACATTTCAGATTGTATATGAAACCAGCACATTGTACCCCTTGATTGCACTAATGTACACAGCTGTGATTTAATAAAAATAATAATAATAATAATAAACCATGAAGAGGCCAAGTTCCAGCTCATCCCTTAATACCCAAGTATGACAGTCACATTCAATTAGTGGCAGCATCTAAACCAGTTCGTTTAAATTCCAAAAGAAAATTTGCATATGTTTAGGACCAATAGGGTGTATATAGCTGTTTAATGGATAAGTGGCAATTTTTACTACCTCTCCTTGTTTAATTACAAGTGACTTTCTTCTGTCTAACAATTCATTGGTTTTCCTTTAGCAAGTGACTAATTCGATCTCCATGCTGCTTCCCTTCCCCACCCCCTTCCTATCCAAATGTCTTTTTCTTGCTCTGGTATAAGCAGCTTGACAATTGTTTTAGCTGTCTCTTCCAGCTTCAGGTCTTTCATAAATTTCAAAGCACGCTTATATAGAATTCAATAATTAGGGCTCTACTGTATCCAAAAAAATAGGAATCATTAATCTAGCTGAGAGAATAAGCAGGAAAAGATGTTAAGAGAATGTTTCTGATATACCATCAAAATATCTGATAATATTGCCAAGGGGTTTACAAATCATGGTAAGAAACCTAGGAAGGGATTTTGCCTAGACTTAATATTAATTTTCTACACAGTGGTTAGCAAGTCTTACAATCGATAATCTCTTTTTCATAATTGATGATTATTTATTCCATTAATTTGCGGGTTTTCCTTTGTACAATTAGCCATATCTTGTTTTGTATCCAAATCTTTTGATCTTTCTCCCTCTCGTCACCAATAAATTCCATTTTGTGTCTTTTTAGCATTTTCTGTTTTTCTTTTCTTTCTTCCTTCCTTCCTTCCTTTTGACAGGGTGTTGCTCTGTCACCTGGACTAGAGTACAGTGGCATCATCATAGCTCATTGCAATTGCAAACTCCTGGGCCCTAGTGATTGTCCTATCTCGGCTTCCTAATAGCTGGGACTACCAGTGTGTGTTACCATGCCAAGCTAATTATTTTTAAAGTTTTGTAGAGACAGTATCTCTCCACATTACTAAGGCTGGTCTCCAATTCCTGAGCTCAAGGTGTTCTCCCACCTTGGCCTCCCAAAGTGCTGGGTTTACAGGCACCAGCAACTGCCCATGGCCCACTCCTTATCATTCTCTAGGGCAGTGTTTTTCAACCTTTTGTATCTCATGGCATGCTTGAATCTGTAGTTAAACTTCCTCAGTACACTTAAATTATGTTGATTAAAAAAAAGAGTGAAAAGAAGAAAATATTTACTGTGCTTTGAACTTCTTTTGAAAATAACTTAATTAAACATTTTCAAAGCGCACCACAGATCCTCTCCTGGCTTCATGGCAGAGCAGTTGAAAATCACTGCTCTATAGGATAGCCTGGTGAGAGGTGAAACTACCTTCCTCTTCTGTTGTCTTTTGTTAGAAACCCTTCAAGGAAATTGATATCATTGGCTTGTTTCAATTTCTATTACATTCCATTGGCTTGAGTGTTTACCAACAAAGTAATCACATCCTAACTGGAGGAGCTGGAGGAAAAATAATAAGAAACCATCATTCAGCTGATGGGGTTGGAAATTTGTGGAGAGACACTGCAGAATTGGAAATATTTTGTAAACCTAAACATTTGGAAATGCAGTTTCAAAACTCTTGCTTGCTTTGGCTTACTTTTGTCATAAAACAGGCAGTTCTTTGTACTTTGAAAGAGACACACAAGCTGCAAAGAGTCATCTGAACCGCTCAGCGATGTCTTTAATCTTGACCATTTTCAAACACAGACCTCCACAGTGAACAATTTTCTGAAGGAATTCTTACAATGTAGAGTCTGTTGAGGATGCTGATTTAAAAACCTCTATCCACAAGGCATAATGAAGAGGGGGAGAGTGCAGAACTTCGGGTAACTTAATAAAAAGGAAGAAAATTTGTCAGGAAATGAAAGACTACCCAAGTTGAAAGCTTGTAGCATGCTGTGATTCAGAATAAATAAAATGGAATTCTCCCAAGTCTAACAGAGCAGCGCTTGCCCTCAAGCACTACAAAGGATGTCAGTTTCCAGTTGTATAAATATGCAAACACAAAAAAGGACGCATGTAAAATGTACTTCCCATAATTACAGGCTGGAAACTTTTGGTTACCTTTCACCAAAAATTTAGATTCTATAATTTTCTATCAACTTGTATTTTCTTAGGGCTATAAAAATTCCGATCTCCTTGGTTGTCTAGTGGCAAAAAAAGAGAGAGAGAAAGAAAAAAACAATTCTAATCACTCGTGAGCTGTTAAGGTGCAGTATACTTAACGTCTATCAATACAGAGTGTGGGTAGATTATCCACTTAATACCAATCTGAATAGCCTGGTAAACCTAGATACTTAGTAATGGATATAGCCACCACACCCCTGGGGTATAGAGAAGCATCGATGCTTGTGAAGATGAGCCAGGGGAGATGGGATTCAGTAACCCCCTTTCTGGACTAATCAGTGCTGTTTGCCCTTAGATCCATTCTTTACTTTCCAGCTCTGCTCTGGCCTCTGCAGGCTGTTTCCAAGGCTCCTGTTTCAGGGACCTTCAGTGAGGCTCTGCCAATCAGAGATTAGAGGGTGGGACTAAGAGAGAAGCCAGGGTACTGCTAATCTTCCCTGATGTGGGTGGTTCTTCTGGAAGTGGCTTCATCTCTTTCAGGACTTCCAGTGGACATGGTTCCAGTTTTGAATGGACACCTTTAGTGTCTCCCACTTAAGGGTGGCCACAGGGTACAGCTATTGCCAATTTGGGGGATGTCTAACTGTCCTCTGTTTACTTATAGCCTCATTGGGTGGCCAATTTATTATATTAAATTACCTCTATTTAAACACTTAGAATTGTTTCTGTTTCCTAGTTAAACTCTGCATGATACCACTGATAAATAGGTTAGGTGCCATCTATTGATTGAATCACGACTCCCTCTCATTCCATATAGAATTTCCTAATTAGCTAATAAAAATAATAATCGTTAATATGCCTTGAGCACTCTCTAATAACCAAGTCCTGTGCTAAACCAGCATTATCCTTCACACAGCTGTATGAATAAGGTACTATTGTGGTCTTTTCTTTTTTTCAGTTCTTAGTTCACAAGTTTATTAAGAAAAACACTGCAATGCACTTGTGCAGTAACAACATCTTACAGGAGGGGGTAAAACAGTTCTGTTCAGAACAACTCACCAGGTCTGACAATAACAAAGAACAACATGGGGCTGAGATTTGAGAAGGGAATAAACTGAGTGCGACAAATCATATAATGAAATTAAATGGCATCCCTGAAATAAACAAACGATTTCAAAACTCTCAAGTAGAGGGGAAGCTTTGGTACTTATTTTTAAAAATGTTCATTAAGCTCCAATGATTGTTTGCTGTTATCCTTTTCTACAGTCATGCTGAATAAAGTATAGCTAAATGGAAGTTAAATTGTATTCACAGGGTGTTAATGTTTACATCTTATTATCTGCAGTCTCTCACTGAAAGCAAAAGTAACAACAAATAGCACCATGCCAGAAACTGCCAGAAACTGGTTTCTTGACCAACAATCTCGCTTCAGCATGCAATGAACTGGTTCATTCTAAAGTGGTCACGGCTGTTGATGACAAGAGGCTTTGTATTTTTATATGGCACATCTTTTGTTCTGTGTGAAAACAAGTTTTTTGAATGTTAACTATTTTCTGACACTTTGGAGTTGCTGTTGCTCTTCCCATTTCCGTTAGGTTAATGTATGTTCATGGCAATACTATACAAGTTTAAAATTTCATTACAGAAGGGCGGTGCCTGTGGCTCAAAGGAGTAGGGCGCTGGCCCCATATACAGGAGGTGGTGGGTTCAAACCCAGCCCCTGGCCAAAAACTGGAAAAAAATTTTTTTCATTATAGGAAATAGTCTGGAGTAACTTGTGACTCGCCTCTACAGGTGCTGGGTCAAACTGCAAGAAAGAGTATTTTAGAGTATCATCAAGTTCCATGATTGCAGCTTGATTACCACAAGGATAACAATAGTTTGGAGCACTGAAAATCATTACTATATTCCTGTCATGGCACCAGTTATATCCCTCCATCACCAACTGGTGAGCTCTAGACACTAATGTGAGGCTATTGGCATGATTAAATGTCTCAGAAATATCTTGCTCAAAGGTATAACCAGCTCCTCGAGGAGAAAGACCCCCAACCACCACAGTCATCTGGATCTGACCACAGCAAGTCACACATTGTACCTTCCTGGGGAACTTCTTTTAGGCGATCAAGGGCTCTGATGTGATCCAGTGTTATCTATGGATGGCGAGAGGCCATCATGGAGACAGAAGATCTGTCCATCCACCAAGGCAGGGAGAGGAAGATAGTCAAAAAGATCTGTAAAGTATTTTCACACATTTGCATTTCCTTATTTTCTTAAACACTCATCATAGAAACCATAAACTTGTGTGATCTGTCTGCTCTCACGATTGCTTTGAAGAATGGTGATACGTTCAATATAAGGAACCTTGAGAGTCACAAGCAGTGTAACTGTTTCAACTGTACAATATCCTCTGTCAACCTACTCTCCCATAAACAAATAATTTGTACCTGGTGATTTGCCACCAATTCTAAACAGTTCCATGAGATCATGAAATGGCCCGTGCACATCTCCACAGTCAGTGACTGGACATCAAACCTCCTGCACGTTGGATTCTTTCTTCAGGATTTCTTTAGCCTTCTCGCAGAGGCTCTTGGCCTGGGACTCGGACAGCTGCTTGCACTCTTGCAGCTGCTCGGTCCACTGGTCCAGCTCCTTGGTGAACACCTTCTAGTCCATGATGCCACCCACCCAACCAGCTGCCACGCCTCTCTCCTCCCGCGCTGCCGCCCGTGCTTGGGCCACACGCACACACCGTTTTGGGCTCCCTAAAGACTTCTCTGGCCACTGACGGTTGCTCGGCGCTGGCCGGCTTGCTGTGTCCCACAGACCTGAGATGCCGGCCGCTGTGCCTTCTCCAGGCTCGCCCTAGCTCCAGAACGTGGCTCTCTGTCACTATTGTGGTCTTCATTTGAAGAACTTGAGGTTCAAATAGATTTTAAGTAACTTGTTGAAAGTCATGCTCATTAAGTGGCTGAATCAGAATTTAACCAAGGACTGTATAATTCCAGCAATCTCACTTGTAATTACTGTGTTCTATTGCCTTTGAATATATGGTACTTTTAGAAAATGTAGATAAAAGTCAAGTATCTTAAAATTAAAATCAATTTCTATGTTATAAGAAAACCATTTATTGAATCCTATGACTGAAAAGTACAAATTCACTTCAGGACAAGGTTTAAATGATGTTGTGGTCTTTCTCTTCATCTCTTGGAAGAAGTATCTCCAGTGATAGACAAAATAGCAACTGACAAGCCCAGACTCACATTCTGCCAGCTTCGCAAGGCCAGCAGAAAGAAATAGCGTTTGCTGACAAAGGCTTAAAAAAAAAGTCCCAGGGAAAACCTGGGTTGGCCTGGTTTAGGCAATCTGCTCATCTTTGAACCATTACCATGGCCAGGAGAATGGGATCCTACAGTTATTGGGGCCTGGATAATATGTCCCACCTTAGCGGTGGTCAGTCAAAGCCCAGCTTGACCTGCATGAAATGGGAATGGGTTCCTTACTCTAAAGAAAGATTCCTCACCAGAAGAAATCAAAGAAGTGGTTCTGAAAGGACAAAGGCAAGGGATGTCAACAGAGGGGAGTTCATATCCCATCTTGACTTCAGAAATATGATGAATTCTCTAGTTATTTCCCACCTTTTGTAATTATTATTAGAAACATATTTTCCTCATTTTGCACAGGTTCTTTAATTTTTGCATTGTCATGTACATGGTTATTTTCCGTTGTTTTTCAACCCTATGCCCTCCCTCTGTGTCATGCTCTGAAATTCTAGGTCTGGAGGCTAACAAGTCTATCTCCCAGATGTTCCTGCCATCTGGCTTCCTGGTATGGTCTAATGATTGGACAATTGGATGCATTAGAGAGAAGGGCACAGGGAGGAGAAAAAGAACTTTCTTCTTGTCACTGAATTGCTGCCACCTTCACACCAATAGCAGAAGACAGCTACAGCTGTAGCCTCCAGTTTCTCTTGCCAGTACCAGCTCCAGTGTTTAGCCCCCTTGGTGTTTCAAACCCTGAGTACTCTAATGAGAAGTTGAGAAGTCTAAGAACTGACTGTGCACCAACCAGAGTAGGGGTGGGGCTTCCTCCAAGTTCAAGCTTCTAGGACTGCCTGTCAGACATACTCCTTCCCTTTTGTTTCTCCTGTCTTATGGATGGTAGCTGCTTCCATCAGCACCTACTTGGTTCACCTTAGGATCTTGGCTTTCCAACATCTGGGAACCAATTTCCCCTATTAAATCTTTTCTGGTTGAAACATCTATCATGGTTTATGTTACTCTGACTATGTTAGTTTTTTTTATCTAGGCAGTAATTAACTTATACATGAAAGATATACTTGGTATGAGGGTGATTGAGAAATACATGAATGCTTAACTTTTTAAAAGTTGAGAACTGCTTGGATCTGCTTTCCTGTAAAGGAAATGTAACACTACAGTTGATGACTACTGCCACCAGTGTATTCAGAACATTTACTGACCATTTTGATCTTGTTGACCAACCTTGATAACATTTTGTGTTAAAAGGAGGAAAGTGATGAAAATTTGAAGATTATAAAACTTTATTGATGCATAAAAGAGGCTTTTTTTTTGAGACAGAGCCTCACTCTCTCATTCTTTAGGGAGAGTGCCGTGGCATCATAGCTCACAGCAACTTAAAACTCTTGGACTCAAGTGATCCTCTTGCCTCAGCCTCTGTATAGATGGGACTATAGGTGCCTATCCCAACACCTGGCCAGTTTTTCTATTTTTTGTAGAGACAGGGGTCTCACTCTTGCTCTGGCTGGTCTTGAACTCCTGACTTCAAGCAGTCCACTCAACTTAGCCTCCCAAAGTTGTTAGATGACAGGCATGAGCCTCCACACCCAGCTTATAAAAGAGAATTTAGAAAAAGGAGGAGACATATATGTCTCTAGGAGGAAAGAGTAAATGTTTTAAAGATGTCAAACTTTTAAAAATGTTATTGCAAATAATAGATGCATTAATAACGCATAGGAAAAAAAGCAAAGAATTTGAACAGACACTTTGAAGAATTGGAAATAGTAATTGCCCACCTCTAGTAATGTATTGATAGGAAATAACGATAAGTGTGCAAAGTAATTTTGTAGAATAATATTCAATGCAGTGTTATTTTAAAGTTGAAAACAATCTATGAGAGTAAAATTTCCAGCACCACTACACTTCAAAAGATTGGTTTAGATAAACTACATTCCCCTAGGTAATGATTGGTAGAGACTAACATATGATCCAATCCTGGCAGAAGACATTAGTGAAGTTGTAAAGTAATTTTGGAGAAGGGTGCTTACCCCTAAAAATGACGAAGAGAGGAGACTAGCTAATCTTTTTCTGGACATTTTTGTGCCGAGGACAGACACGCAGACATTTCGGTGTTGTCTGAGGTCATCTAACTGTGGGGAGGAGGTTAGGAGGAAAGCCAGAGAGTAAAACTGATCCACTGATGATGGCACAGCAGAGCAATGGAAAGACCTGGGTATTCTCTTGTCTCTGTCTGAAATAGTCTTCTCATAGATATTTGCATAGCTTACTTCCTCATCTTCTTTAATCTTTTGCTCAAATGCAACCTACTCAAGAGACCTTGCCTTACCACCCTATGCAAAATCACAACCAGCTTCCTCTATACTGCCATTGACACTTCGCTCCTCTTACCATCCTCTATTGTTTTCCATAGAATTTATCACCTAATATACTTTCTAATTTATTTATTATGTTTATTATTTCCTGTCTATCTCGACAAAGTAACTTGTTTGTCTATGAGGGCTAGGATTCATTGATAAATTCCTGTACCCTTGAACAGAGCTGAGCACATAGTAGGATCTCAATAAGTATTTGTTCAATAGATGTGTGTGCAAATCCAGCAGTAGCAACAAATTTAAGATTCAAACTTGGGTCTCCAAATTCGAATTTGGGTCTCCAAACTCCAAATTTCACAACTGTCTTTTGGCAAGGGCACAGGTGAATGGACTTCTATGGGTGGTTCTAGAGAGCAAAACCAGGGCATATGGATCAAAACTATCTGGAATTACTGAGGGAACAGCTAGCTTCCTTGGTTAATCACAACCAACCATCCTTCAAAGTGCAGCTTACTTGCTGGTTGAGCTCTGGTTTTACCATTCCCTTGGGTTCCTCTCACTTTGATCCCTTTCTATCTTATGAAATCTGATTTCAATGATATTTCTCTGCTATTAAACCTCTGACTGAGGTATAGACAGTTCTTTCCTCAGTTTCCATTAGCAAGGCTATAGAAGGCTAAACTACTCAAAAGGAGTGTCATTAAACACTGTACGTGAACTGGGAATTCTCCAACCTCAGTACAACTTTGCTTTGACACCTACTTGCCACATGGCCTTTGGAAAGTTCCTTGAGTTCTCTGAATTGCCTTTAATTATGTGCCTCAATCATAAAATACATGGATTCATCTAGATGATTTCTAAAATTTTTGCCAACTCGAAATGCCTATGATTCTACTCTGCCAAAGAGATCAATGATGTTATATTACAACTTGCATCACATGAACTAAGTAGGATAAGCTACAATATTAATACATTCATTTCCCTTCCTAATTTCTTTCAAGAGTTTTTTGCTTGGGAATAGGTATTATATGTGCATGGAAAATACTATTTGAAGCTACTTCTATTTTAATTATTAATTACTTAAGTATTTCAATTTAAAAATCAAGTTTTTCTTTATTTTTAAGCCTAACATACAAGACTCAGGTTCAATTGACACATAAATTTAATAGATTTAATTTACCTAAAATTTAGGTCTATTAAAAACTTGAGTTAAATTATTTTACATTACAAATTTAATATATCTGATTTTTTTTTTTTTTGAATGCCAAGAGCCTATCAGGGCAAGCTGAAAAATCTAGTAAAAATTATCTTTTATAGCACTCAAACACTTCTTATAAATCAAATAAATAAAGCGTATAAATGTAGTAACTGTTCTTTTTTTTTGCAGTTTTTGGCCGGCTGGGTTTGAACCCTCCACCTCTGGTATATGGGGCCAGGGCCCTACTCCTTGAGCCACAGGCACATTGAAAACTTTTAAAAATTTGATTAAATTTTGTTACTAATTTCAAATTAATATCAGAACTCTAATGTGTTAAATTTTCTTAAATGTTAATGTTTAATTAACTAAAACCTGTAATCATAATTATTACAAGACTTTTTCCTAACATTAAGCCTCAAAATTAGAATCTCCAAAAGGCCCAGTTGTTAATCTGTGATTCAGGAAGGATTACTCCAGAAATAACACTCAGTACCTTAAACTAATCCATAATATTTAAGTGGAACTAAAATCTGTAATGGTAGAATGGGCTTAAGTTTTAGACCAAGAAAACTCAGCTAGACCTATGAGAGTAAATTCCAGAGATTAAGTTAATCGAACTCAAAGGGGCAGGACTTTTGTGGTAATTTTAGGACTGGAGAGACAGGATAACTGAAAGTTCTCTTTAATGCTATAAAGCACTTATACATTATTATTTTTTTTTTAATTTTTTTTTTTTTTTTGAGACAGAGTCTCAAGCTGGGTAGAGTGCCCTGGTGTTACAGTTCACAGCAACCTCAGACTCTTGGGCTTAAGCCATTCTCTTGCCTAAGTCTCCCTAATAGCTGGGACACAACACCTGGCTATTTTTTTTTGTTTGTTTTTGCAAGTTGTCATTGTTGTTTTAGCAGGCCCAGGCTGGGATCCAACCCACCAGCCCTGGCGTGTGTGGCCGGCGCCTTACCCACTGAGCTACAGGCATTGCCCTATTTATTATCTTTAAATACTGATAA
>CAUYON010054203.1:0-20761 GCA_963573935.1 Arctocebus calabarensis
TTCAAGCCCGGCCTCGGCCGAACTGCAAAACAAAAAAATAGCCGGGCGCTGTGGCGGGCGCCTGTAGTCCCAGCTACTCGGGAGGCTGAGGCAAGAGAATCGCTTAAGCCCAAGAGCTGGGGGTTGCTGTGAGCAGTGTGATGCCATGGCACTCTACCCAGGGCGATAAAGTGAGACTCTGTCTCTACAAAAAAATAAAAAATAAAAAAAAAAATAAAGTGTGCTATTGTGGTATAATCGAAGAGGTTTAAAGCCCTGGTATTTAAGTCACATGATAGAACTTGGGAGAGATTAGTCATTTGTAACTAAAGAAGCTGAAGCCTCCAGAAGCAGTGTGGAACCACCAGGGAGTCTCAGGGCTGGCACAGAGCACCAAACTGAATTAAATACACATCACAAAGAGGACCTGGAAATGCACCAGTCTGAAGTAAATGTTCATTCTCTCTCTCCACCTGCTCTTCCCCTCCCTCACTATTGAGCAGTGGTGGTGGTAGCCCAACAAAGAAATCCCTACCCATAAAGATGCTCACTCAAACCTCAAATTCTACTTAAAAACCATCTTGGAAGTCCAGTAAGAAACTTGGAGATGTCAGGGGCTCAGGACGTTCCTTCTACCAGAGGGAATGAGCCAGGCCTGGCCACAGACACTGGGATCCAGAGGGGACGACTCAGAGCTGGGCCCTGAGCAGTGCGTGTGTGAGGTCACAACCCAATGTGAGGGTGGGCAAATGTGTCCATGGGAGTCAGTGATCAGAGAGGAATAAGGAGAGGGAATCTAACTGAGCCCAGGCAGTGGAAACCAGGTGGTGTAAGAGGCTTTGAGGGGTTGCCACCTCTCTTGGGTCATCAAAGGGAAACCAAAGGAGGTAAATGAAGGCTGCCAGACTTAGACCTACAGATATTCTCCCCTACTACCATCCACCTATCTGGGTGACCACCCATCTGGTGAGCTGAGGTCCTTCCCTGATATAATCTTAAATTAAGGAAAATAAGAATTTCTTTTTTTTTTTTTTTTTTTGAGGCAGAGCCTCAAGCTGTCACCCTTGATAGAGTACTGTGGCATCACAGCTCACAGCAACCTACAATTCCTGGGCTCAAGCGAGTCTCTTGCCTCCACCTCCCAAGTAGCTGGCACTACAGGCACCCGCCACAATGCCCGGCCATTTTTTGGTTGCAGCCGTCGTTGTTTGGCAGGCCCGGGCTGGATTCGAACCCATCGGCTCAGGTGTACGTGGCTGGAGCCTTAGCCCGTTGAGCCACAGGCACCGAGCCGATCACATTTTCTTTTGTATGTGACTGGCGCCTTAGTCCATTGAGCCACAGGTGCCGAGTCGAATTAAGGAAAATAAGAATTTCAAAAAGGAACTGAAATAACAGGATACCGTAAATATTCTGTGAACCTCCTTCAAAAAGAAAGGTGATCAAAAGAGGTTAAATGGATGTTTAAAAAGCAACTGAAGCCTCTTCTACAAAAGCTTCTACTTAGGAAATAAAATAATTAGATTCAGCTCTTTCATTAGACTTAATGGGAAAAAAGGCAGTTTTCCAGGCCCCTCATTGCTATCCTTGTGACATTAGCAAACACTTTACTCTTCTGAGCCTCAGTTTCCCCTTCTATAAAATAAGGATGACGACTACATTGGCATAAAATGTTGTTGTAATAACAGTTCTTATCTCATTCAATCCTCATAAAATCCTTGCAAAATAGATTCAACCATTTACACAGGAAACCAAAGCTCAGAGAGGAGACATGATTTGTCCAATCATCAGAGGCTGCAAGTGGTTCAACCAATGTCTGCCTGATTCTAATGATTGTGCTTTAAGCACTGTGTTAAAAGATACACTAGTGAGTGATAAAACAGAAAGACATTGCCTGACACTTTGTTGGTGTTTCATAAAGCCAGTTTAATTTCAGTTCTATTTTGGCCCTGATAATGAAATCCCCACATTTCTCTCTTAAAGCTATGGTAAGGGTAAGTTGGTTCAAGCAGCACCTGTCTCCTAAGGACCTGGATGGGCCACCCACATACGGCTGGTACAAAAGGAAATTGAGGCTCAGTTTGGTGCCAGGATTTATATAGAAGCTTGGACAAGAATGGAAGTCTTCTAATGTTACATCCTCTCCATAATGTACTTGTGCTTCCTTTTGGTCTGAGTCCAGCTTTTAGCAGACAGTTGGCTGAAGGATGTAGTAGATTATCAGACAAGAATCCAAACTGGAAAGCTCAAGGACTTTGGCTTGTCATTTTCTTATTTAGGCTAAGATCCAAGCACAAATGTTAGCTCTCAGTACCTAGGCAGAAACTCTTGTCATATCAGCTTCATTTACAAGCTCCCTTCTCATAGTCTATAAAGAAAATTGTCATCACTATTCTTAGGATTGAAAATCTAGGCTGTATTATCACCAATCTAGAAAGCAAACTTAAAATTTTGGTCCTATGACTTACTGACTAGTTACCTTTGCGCAAGTCATAGCCTTTCTTCACAATGAGAATAATCTGGTAGGGCAATTATGAAAATTATGAAAGAAAGCACTTGAAAAATGTCTAGCACAATACTGTCTTACAACAGTAGGCCTGAATAAATAACTTTTTTTTTTTTTTGAGACAGAGTCTCACTCTGTTTCAGTGGAGTCATCACACCTTACTGCAACCTCAAATTTCTGGGCTCAAAGTGATTCTCCTGTCTCAGCCTCCCAAGTAGCTGAGACTATAGGCATGTGCCTATATGCTTGGCTTATTTTTTTATATTTTGTAGAGACAGAGTCTCACTCTTGTTCAGTCTGGTCTCAAACTCCTGGCCTCAAGTCATCTTCCTGCCTCAGCTACCCTAGGATTATAGGTGTGAGCCACTGTGCCTTGCCTGAATAATTTTTAAAAACATCCAGGCTCAGCACCCATAGCTCAGTGAGTAGGGAGCCAGCCACATACACCAAGGCTGGCGGGTTTGAGACTGGCCTGGGCCAGCTAAACAATGAGAATTGCAACCAAAAAATAGCTAGGTGTTGTGGTGGATGCCTGTAGTCCCAGCTACTTGGGAGGCTGAGGCAAGAGAATTACTTAAGCCCAAGAGTTTGAGGTTGCTGTGACTGTGACGCCATGGCACTCTACTGAGGGCGACATAGTGAGACTCTATCTCAAAAAAAAAAAAAAAAATTCTCATGTAGGGCAGTGCTCGTAACTCCGTGGGCAGGGTGCCGGCCACATATACCCAGGCTGGTGGGTTTCAACCTGGCCGGGCCGGCTAGACAGCAATGACAACTGTAACAAAAAAATAGTCAGGCATTGTGGCGGGTCCCTGAAGTCCCAACTACTTGAGAGGCTGAAGCAAGAGAATTGCTCAAGCCTAAGAGTTGGAGGTTGCTGTGAGCTGTGACACCACAGCACTCCACGGAGGGTGCCATAGTGAGACTGTCTCAAAAAAAAAAAAAACAAAACTTCATGTGGTTGACATAAAATGTTTGCCTCATCCTGTGTTGGAAGAAAAGCTGAAAGACTTAGATTCACCATATGACAAATAGCCTTCTCAAACAAATGGTTTTATTTATAAAGTGTATGTCCATTCTGGGACACCAAAACACATTTGCTGGAAAGCACCCCACTTCTAAGTTCTCCAGTCCCACGACACAGACTTACAGACTTGACCTCCCACCCTATTTTCCTCCTTTCTCCACTCAGGATTAACGTCCCTCTCAACATGCGTCTTCTTGAGGAATCCGCCAGTGCCATGATTCCAGACTTCCATACTTGTGCCCCATCTGCTCGAATAGCCATAGAAAGCTGTTCTTTCATTATTTATCAATTACAGTTACATTTATTGAGTACTTACTACATACCAGGCACTATTATAAGAGCTGTATGATTATTAAAACTCACTGAATCCTATCAACCTTATGAGGGCAGATGAACTACCCAATAGAGTTTAAATAAATTGTCGGAGGCCACACAGCTAGGTAAGTGACAGGGCCAGGTCACAAAGAGAGGTAAGTGCCAAGATCTGGGGCTGCTTGGTTCAACAGTACATTCTCATAAGTACTGCATAACACATGATCATAATTAAGTTCACATCTAAAATGCCTTTAAAGATAGTGAGCTTTTCTTGATCAAAGATACCAATGCAAGTGAAAAAAATTCTATTTTTGAAATATTTTTCTTTTTATCAATCCATTTTTTGGGAGATGGAGTCTTGTTTTGCCACCCCAGGTGTAGTGCAGTGGTGTCATCACAGCTCAATGCAACTTCAAACTCTTAGGCACAAGTGATCCTCCTGCCTTAACCCTCCCATGTAGCTGAGACTACAGGTGTGAGCCACCACACTCTGTCTCAATTCAACTTTTTTTTTTTTTGAGACAGAGCCTTAAGTTGTTACCCTGGATAGAATGCCATGGCATCATGGCTCACAGCAACCTCTAATTCCTGAGCTCAAGCGATTCGCCTGCCTCCACCTCCCAAGTAGCTGGGACTACAGCTGCCTGCCACAACGCCGGCTATTTTTTGGTTGCAGCCGTCATTGTTGTTTGTCAGGCCCGGGCTGGATTCGAACTCGCTAGCTCAGGTGTATGTGGCTGGCGCCTTAGCCTGTTGAGCCACAGGCGCCGAGCCATCAATTCAACTTCTTAACTGGTAGCTACTGGAGACTAATGTATGGTTCTTAGTTGGAATTTCTACTAAAAAAAAATAAACTTTTAAAAGTCCTTTTCTGGCTTGGTGCCTGTGGCTCAACGGGCTAAGGCGCCAGCCACGTACACCTGAGCTGGCGGGTTCGAATCCAGCCCCAGGACTCGCCAAACAACAATGACGGCTGCAACCAAAAAATGGCTGGGCGTTGTGGCGGGCGCCTGTAGTCCCAGCTACTTGGGAGGCAGAGGCAAGAGACTCGCTTGAGCCCAGGAATTGGAGGTTGCTATGAGCTGTGATGCCACAGCACTCTATCCAGGGTCATAGCTTGAGGCTCTGTCTCAAAAAAAAAAAAAAAAAGTACTTTTCTATGAGAATAAATTGTTTTTATAATTTACTTCCATTTACAAAGACTATAATATTCCATTTGTTTCAAACCACTGTCTGCCTAGTGCTTTGTTAAGTGCCAGTCAGGGCTTCTTTCATTCACACAGTGACTGTGACTCAGAGTACAACTGGAAATATCTTGCAAATCCTTCAAGATGTAGATGCTGGGGGTTACAGAGGTCACACAACTAAATTAAGACCATGGGCTGGATGTGACTGCAGCAGCTCATGCCTATAATCCTAGGATTCTGGGAGGCCAAGACAGGATGATTGCTTTAGCTTAGGAGTTTGAGACCAGCCTGAGCAAGAGCAAGAGCAAGACCCTGTCGCTACTAAAAATAGAAAACCTAGCTGTAATCCAAGGTGCTTGGGATGATGAGGCAGGAGGATTCCTTGAGCCCAGGAGTTTGAGCTTGCGGTTAGCTATGACTACGCTGCTGGACTCTATCTTGGATGACAGAGTAAGACTCTGTCTTGAAACAAACAACCTCCCCTCCATGTTCATGCTTAAAAGTAGTGTGAGAACAACTTAACTACAGCTAAGATTTCAAAGCTTTATCTACCATTCCTCACAGCTTCTCTTTCCGAACATAAGAAAGCTGGGCTCACTTTAAAAAAAAAAAATCGAAATCATAATATTCTATGGAAAACTGTGCAGTAGTTTAAAAAACAGGTGAATTTATATGTGGAATATATAGATTAATGTACAATAATCTGTTAAAATGACAAAAGAAAAATGCAGAACATTAATGACCTTTATGTTTTTAAACAAGAGGGGATACAAATGAGTATTTGTGCTTGTGCATGTACACACACATATATAGGCACATATCTATTTATATATACATACATACACACATACACAGAATATACTTCCATATACATAGATGATTTCCGGAAAGATAAAAAAAACTGGGAACAACTTTTGTCTCTGGGAGGGGAGTCAGGGGATAGAAGAAGAGAGACTTAGTTTCCACTATAGACACTCTCATTATCTGATAATTAACTTTACATATATAAGTGTAACATATCCAAAAAATTTACCAACATGTTAATAAACAGTACTTTATCTTTTTTGTATAACAAAGAGTCAACATTTGAAACAGAATCCACTACAAAGTTCCTATGTGTGAATTAGCTCCTCAAGTAGGTTTAAGGTTGAGTCTAAGGAATGAAAACAATGAAAGAAAATGATAGATTATTCATTTCTATCAGGTAAAAACCTCAGATAACCACGTTACAGAGGGATGTGCTAGTGTAATGTTTCCTATGGGACTCCATGGCCTAAATGGTTTGAGAGTTCAAGCGTCACAAGGATTATTAAACTAAGAGATGTTCTTACTATACGGTCTTTATGTATATGAACTTGCCCTTATTTCCTGCTTGCTTTTTCATGTTAGAAAGTTATGCACAGTCATGTTAGGAACTCTGGAAAGAACAAGTATTAAACAGGAAGGAAAATGAAATTACCCAGAATCTTGTCAACCAGAGACAACTATACAGATGTAAAAATTATGTTCTTTCCAATTTTCTTCTATATATTTTTTTTAGGTAGTTAAAATTAGTCTATATACCTTGGCATATTTTCCCGTTAATGTTATTTTTCTTATCGTAAAACTCCAGATAAATACAACTTTTAATATGTTACTGTGGCAAATTATATGGACTAGATTTTTCTAGTGTTGAACCAAATTTGTACAGAAAAAAATCCTATTTGGTAATGTTATATATTATCCTTTTAATATAATTTTGGAATCAGTTGTTAATATTTTGTTTAGGATTTTTACATTTGTATTTGAAAGAGTGAACGGAAAATGTTGTGTTATATGGTTTGATACAAAGATTATGTATGACAGCCTTTTAAAATAAGTTGGAGAGTGAAACTTTTTTCCTATTCTTTGGCACAGCTGATGTAAAATGAGAGTTGTTTCTTCCTTGAGTGTTTACTAGAACTAGTCTTTAGTCATCTGGATCTAGATTTTCTTTGTGGGAAGATTTTTAATCACTAATTCCACTTTTCAAAATAGTTATGAGAATATTCAGGTTTTCAATTTCTTCAATTTTCCTAAGTTGCCTTTTCTAGGAATTTATTCTTTTCATCTACATTTTCAGTATTTCTGGTATGATTTTTTTCAAGGTTTTATCATCTGTTTAGTGACAGGATCTACAATATACTGTCATTTCATTCCTGTTATTATTTGTATTTCCCTGTTACTTTTTTTCATCCTTGTTTTTGATCCATTTTATTAGATATTTGTCGATTTTGTTAGTCTTTCCAAAGAAACAACTTGCTTTCAATGTTTCAGAATTTCTATTTCATTAATTTCTGCCCTTATCTTTTATTCTCTTCAGGTTTCTTTTCTTTTTTTGAGACAGAGTCTTACTCTGTCACCCTCAGTAGAGTGCAGTGGTGGCACAGATCACAACAACCTCCAACTGTTGGGCTTAAGCTATTCTCTTGCTTCAGCCTCCCAGGTAGCTGGGACTATGGGAGCCTGCCACATGCCTATTTTTTTTTGTTGTAGCTGTCATTGCTGTTCAGCGGGTCTGCACTGGGTTCGAACTCACTAGCCCCAGTGTATGTGGCTGGCACCCTACCCACTGAACTACGGGTGCTGCGCCTAGGTTTATTTTCTAATTTCTTTTTTTGAGACAGAGCCTCAAGCTGTCGCCCTGGGTAGAGTGCATGGCATCACAGCTCACAGCAACCTCCAATTCCTGGGCTCAAGCGAGTCTCCTGCCTCCACCTTGCAAGTAGCTGGGACTACAGGCGCCCGCCACAATGCCCGGCCATTTTTTGGTTGCAGCTGTCATTGTTTGGTGGCCCCGGGCTGGATTCGAACTCGCCAGCTCAGGTGTACGTGGCTGGTGCCTTAGCCCGTTGAGCCACAGGCGCCGAGCCTACAGAGCACATCTTGTCACTCAGTAAACTTTTTCCTTCAAATGGCATATGATCTAAATACTGTATCTGAGACACTCAGTGACCCTTGCAATGCTACTGTTGACTAATACAGTTACTTGTCAAATTGTTTTATTCCTTTAAAGTTTTTTACCACATTTATTTGATTTAGTTCTGTATAATTTATTTAGTTAAAAAACACAGAACATGTTTCCTTACATCAGAAACAAAGAATGTATTATGCTTTCTAAAATGAATCAAAATTTATGTTACAATTACACAAATGAATGTGATAGACATATTTGTTCTTTTCTACAGTCCCAAATAAAATTATGTATTTGATTTATGTATTACTCCATTCAATCAATCATGAACTCTTAAGTTTAAACTCTTTAAGTTTAACTTAAAGAGTTAACTGTATCTGGGACAAACTTTAAAAATATATTTCATTTAAAATAAAAGATTTATTTTCTTTTATTAGGAGATAATGCTAAGTATAATCATATAGAAAAAATTTGGTTAATATAAACATACTGAAAATATTATAAGTTGCAAACTCTCATTTTAAATTGCTCATAAATTTGTTTCTCCTAATTATAAGATGACACAACAGAAAAAGAATGTTAAATGTCTTCTGGTGTTTGAGAATTAAAATAGATACATTTTAATTAGCTCTGGAAAATGGAATAATTATCAATCTAGTCAAAATATTCAGTCCAGATATTAGCTGAAAAATATAGTAAATGATCTCAATATTATGGTAGAATAAAGTCTAAAGATTAGAATGATTTATGGATTCATACAGGCCAGTAAGGAGAGATTAGTGACATTAGCAGTACAGTATTAAAATGAATATAATGAGAATCACATAAATATTACATAATATTATTAGTTCTTTTTTCTTTATTCTTTACACAGTTTCTTCAGAAACCACATTTAGTTTCATGATCACATATATACCAATGCCTTCCAAATACACAGATCACTTCCCATATGTACTTATAGTTCTGACCTCTTCAATGAGCTCCAGTCTTCTATGAATTATTGTCTATATGACACCTACACCTTGATGTTTTACGGAAACTACCAAACTAACATTTCAAGATTCAACTAATCCTTCTTCCAACTTTGCCCTGGTTTCTAAGTTTTCTATTTGATAATTGCTTACATTCATTAGCCAGGCAGTGTCACACAGCCTCTCCTATATGGAAGATAGGTAGGAGAATGGGGGTTGGTAATTAGAATTGTGCTAGCAACCAATATCTGTCTCGACCATTTACAAGAAATGTTACGTTTGGAAATAATTTGATTTCTTTGCGTTACAGAGGTTTTTTTTTTTTTTATTTGTGAATTGAAAGAGTGCCTGTCAAATAGTAGGTGCTTTGTGAATTTCAGTGTTGTTTCAGTTATTTGTTTCTGCATAGCTGATCATCCCAGAGTGTAGTGCCTTGAAACAACAATTTGTTATTTTCTATTGTTATTCACTATTAGTGATGGCACTAACAGTGGAAAACAGGATTTGATCACTAGAGCAAAAGGAAAATGCTTAAATACATAGTTTATTGCTAGAAAAAATACAAATAGCAACAGTGTAGGGTATTCTTTATAGGCGAAAGCTGAAAGAGTTTCAGAGTGGCCAGGAGTGAACTTTAATTATCCTACCTTTCTAAGGCCATAGCAGGACATGCTTTCTTTCTTGGATTAGGAACCAGTGACATAAACTTGAAACACCTCAGAAACAGAGAGCACAAAATGGAATCTTGCCAGGACATTAGGCTCATTGTTATGTAACTGGCACCAACAGGAGAGCCTTCCAAGAGGTCTCATCAAGACTGGGTACAAATCACCAACCTCAATTAACAGTGCTAACAAGCTTGACTAACCTCTTTCAAATTCATGGGACCCATAATCACAAAGCAAGACTATTAATTAGTAGTTTTGTACCTTGACCAGGGATTTTAGATAGCTTGCCTTATACATTCTTTAGCATAATGGCTCATGCTGATTCCAAGCCTACAGGAATTAACCTTTATAGTACAATGATTGTCTGGATACCCTGGCTTTACTTAGCCAGCTTTTCTGATCCATGTGGTCTCAACTGGGGTCACTCATTTGGCTTCATTGATTTAAGGAGGGGGCTAATATCTAATAATAGATTTGCATATGTAGCAACTCAGATGTGTTGGCTGTAATGACTATGAGCTGGCTGGGTCTCACTTTGTTTCCAAGTAGTCGTACTCTTTCATGGAGACTGAGGACCCCAATGGTACAAATATGGAACATATTATGTCTATTAAGGTGTAGGCTGAGAAGTGGCATGATGCAATTTCCCCCCGTATTCTCTTTGTCAAAACAAGATACAAGGCCAGCTCAGATTTAAGGAGAGGGAAATGGATTCCATCTTCTGGTGAAAACATGGAATTACAGGGATAGGAGCAATTTTTGATAGCCACCATTATAGAAAATCCATAATGACTTATTGTTCTATTATTGCACTTCATTACTCAAACTCTGGAATCAAAGAAGGCATTGTTTTTTGTCTGGATTTTTGAAATAGCCTTCTAACTTTATCTCCACTTCCAATCTTACACTCATCTTTATTCTTCTTGGGCCATTATATTTATCTTATTCTTTTTTTTTCTTTGCAGTTTTGGCTGGGGCTGGATTTGAATTGGCCAACTCTGATATATGGAGCCAGCACCCTACTCCTTTGAGCCACAGGCCACTGCCCCCTAATTTATCTTCTTAAAATGCACTCTGATAGCAAAAGGATAACCCAGTTAAAAATTAGGTAAAGGACTTGGATAGAGATCCAAACAAGAAGTACAAGTGGCCATTAAGACATGAATGTTCAACATCATTAATCATTAGAGAAATGCAGATCAAAATTGTGATGAAATACCTCTTCATATATACAAGTACGGCTATAATAAAAAATTGAAAATGACAAATATTAGTGAGGATGTGAGAAATTTGTGGGGAGAATGTAAAATGGCATAGTCTCTATGGAAAACAGTTTAGTAGTTCCCCAGATAGCCAAATATAGAATGACCACATGATCTAGCAATTCTACTCCTGGATATGAAATCCTTCCTCATGGTTTTTGTTGTTAAGTCATAAACACATAGATCCTGTATACATTAATGCGTTTTGGGGTACAATGTGCTCATTTTAAATACAATTTCGAATGCTTATATCAAACTAGTTAATATAGCCTTCACCTCATTTACTTGATTATTATGTTAAGACATTTATATTCTATGCTTAATAGATTTGACATGTGCCCTTGTAATATGCACCATAGGTGTGGTCCCACCATTTATCCTCCCTTCATTAAACCTCCCCTGTCCCTCCCTTCCCCTCATCTTCCCTCCTTCATCCTGTGATTTATCTTTCATATGAAAGTGTGAGTGATTATAAATTGGTTTCATAATAGTACTGAGTACATTGGATACTTTTTCTTCCATTCTTGAGATACTTTACTAAGTAGAATATGTTCCAGCTCCATCCACATAAACATAAAAGAGGTAAAGTCTCCATTTTTTAAGGCTGTGTAATATTCCCTGGTATACATACACCACAATTTATTAATCCATTCATGGGTCAGTGGGCACTTGGGCTTCTGTAACTTGGCCATTATGAATTGAGCTGTAATGAACAATCTGGTGCAAATATCTTTGTTGTAAAGTGATTTTTTTGTCTTTGGGATATACACCTCGTAGAGAAATTGCAGGATTGAATGGCAGGTCTACTTTTAGGTCCCTGAGTATTCTCCAAACTTCTTTCCAAAAGGAACATATTAGCTTTCTCAGGAGTTTTTGCACTTGCTTTTCACCCTACCAGGAGTGCTATTCTGACAATTTTCCAATGAAAATTGCATATGCTGTTGTTTTATTCATTCTTCCCTTAGTTTTAGCATAAATGGTCTTCCCTTTCTCCTGCTGTTATTTTCTGTCTCAGCACTTTGCATCCTTAATGGTACTTGTTGAAATTTGTAACTAGTTTATCTCGTTAGCTGTTATTTGTCTGTCTCTCTAACTAGAATTTTCACTTTATGAGGGCAGGGCTTCATCCAAGAACCCATATAAGAACTTAGCATATGCCTGACACGTACTAGACAGTTTAATAAATAGTTGTAAAAAGAAAGAATATATAAGCAAAGGAATTTTGTTCTAAAATATAAAATGTGACATGCTGCCATAATGGAGATTTAATGTATTTTTAAATCAGTTTTGTCATAATCTCTACAATACCATACTTTTGTAATACTCCTTGAAAAAGAAGTATTAGTCAGTAATTAGACATTTGTTTGATTTCTGCCCTTAGTAGTTGAAATCTCCATGAATCTTATCTTCTTCATTAGAAAAATCTATGAATAATGTTGTCTACCTTGAGGATTTTAAGGATTAAAGATAAAAGAAAAGTATCAAGTATTGTGCCTGCTACATAGTGGTGCTCAGTAAATACAAGGAATTAATATTTGTTCATTTCATTTGTAAGATCACAGACAGGAGGAATCAAAAACATTATCTATGTGAGTGTTGATTGTAGAAGTGAGAGTTTTGAGTTTTATGACTGAGTAAAAACTACTTATTGATGAAATTATATGATATTTTGGATTTGTGTTTAGATAACTAGGGAAATTGGTAGTTCTGGGAAACAAATTTAGATATGAGTTGTGAACTGTTATTAAATTTGGGTAATGAGTACAGGGGAATTTCTTATACTATATTTCTTGTGCTTTCTGCAGTATTTTTAATTTTTTATAATTAACAGTAAGACAGGAAGAAAATGAGGAGTTTAAGTGAAAGTTTACATACAGAATGGGGAGAAAGTTCCAGGCACCTTTTGCAGCTTTGAAAAAAATTAACATTTGGGACTCTGTCTTACATGTTACCTTCTACTACAAAGGATGAGTTGTAATTCCATCATGACATAATGAATCCAATATTTTCTTTTTTAAATTTTTATTAAATCATAATTGAGTACATTAGTGCAATCATGAGGCACAATGTACTGACTTCATATAAAATCTGAAATATTTTTGTCGAAATGTTTAACATAGCCTTCATGGCATTTTCATAATCACTATATGTAGACATTGGTATTCTACATTTAGTAAGTTTCACCTGTAACCTTCTAAGATGCACCGTAGGTGTGATCCCACCAATCTCGTCCCTCCACTGATCCTCCCCACTCCCCTACCCTCCCTTGCCCTTTCCCCCATATTGTTGTGCTATAATTGGGTTTTAGCCTTCATATGAAAGCTATAAATTAGCTTCATATTAGGGCTGAGTACATTGGATACCTTTTCTTCCATTCTTGAGATACTTTGCTAAGAATATGTTCCAGCTCCATCCATGTAAACAGGAAAGAGGTAAAGTCCCACAATTTATTATTAATCCATTCGTGGGTCAATGGGCACTTGGGCTTCTTCCATGACTTAGCAATTATGAATTGGGCTGCAATAAACATTCTGGTACAGATGTCTTTGTTATAATGTGATTTTTGGTCTTCTGGATATATACCTAGTAATTGAATTACAGGATCGAATGGCAGGTGTATTTTTAGAACTCTAAGTATTCTCCAAACATCCATCCAAAAGGAATGTATTAGTTTGCATTCCCAATAGCAATGTAGAAGTGTTTCCTTTTCTCCACAACCATGCCAACATCTCTGGTTTGGGGATTTTCTTATGTGGGCTAATCTTACTGGAGTTAGATGATATCTCAAAGTAGTTTTGATTTTCATTTCTCTGATGATTAAAGATGGTGAGTATTTTTTCATGTGTCTATAGGCCATGTGCCTGCATCTTCTTTAGAGAAGTTTTTCTTCAAGTCCTTTTCCCACCCTGAAATGGGATCACTTGTTCTTTTCTTGCTAATACGTTTGAGTTCTCTATGGATTCTGGTTATTAAACCTTTGTTGGAGGTATAACCTCTAAATATTTTCTCCCATTCTGAGGGCTGTCTACCTGCTACCCTTACTGTGTCCTTAGCAGTGCAGAAGCTTTTTAGTTTGATCAGGTCCCAGTAGTGTATTTTTGATACTGCTTCAATTACCTGGGGAGTCATCCTCATAAAAAATTCACCCAGGCCGATTCCTTCAAGAGTTTTCCCTGCACTTTCTTCAAGTATTTTATAGTTTCATGTCTTAAGTTTAAATCTTTGATCCAGTGAGAGTCTATCTTAATTAATGGTGAAAGGTGTGGGTACAGTTTTAGTCTACTACAGGTTGCCAGCCAGTTCACCCTGCACCATTTGTTAAATAGGGAATCTTTTCCCCACTGAATGTTTTTAATTGGCTTGTCAAAGATCAAATAGCGGTAAGTAGCTGGGTTCATCTCTTGGTTCTTGATTCTGTTCCATACATCTATCTCTCTGTTTTTGTGCCATTACCATACTGTTTTGATCACTATTGATTTATAGTACATTCTCAGTTCTGGTAGCATGATTCCTCCTCCTTTGTTTTTATTTCTGAGCAATGTCTTGGCTATTCCAGATTTTTTCTGATTGCATATAAAACGAAGTATTATTTTTTCAAGATCTTTAAAATATAACAATGGAGCTTTAATAGGAATTGCATTAAAATCATATATTGCTTTGAGTAGTATAGACATTTTAACAATGTTGATTCTTCCCAGCCATGAGCATGGTATGTTTTTCCATTTGTTGACATGTTCAGCTATTTCTTGTCTTAGAGTTTCATAATTCTCTTTATAAAGATCTTTCACATCCTTTGTTAGATAAACTCCCAAATAGTTCATCTTCTTTGGTACTACTGTGAAAGGGATAGAGTCCTTGACTATTATTGGTATATATAAAGGCTACAGATTTATGAGTGTTGATTTTGTAGCCTGAGACACTGCTGTATTCTTTGATCACTTCTAAAAATTTCGTAGTAGAATCCCTGGTGTTTTCCAGATATACAAACATATCATCTACGAGTGATATGAGTGAAAGTTTAATATCTTCTGACCCTATGTGGATACCCTTGATCGCCTTTTCTTTTGTATTTGCAATGTCTAAAACTTACAATGTTGAAGAGCAATGGAGATAATGGGCAACCTTGTCTGGTTCCTGATCTAAGTGGAAATGATTTAAATTTAACTCCATTCAATACAATATTGGCTGTGTGTTTGCTGTAGATGGCCTCCTCTCAGTTTAAGAAATGTCCCTTCTATACCAATTTTTTAAAGTGTTCTGATCATGAAGAAATGCTGGATATTGTCAAAAGCTTTTTCTGCATCAATTGAGAGAATCATATGGTCTTAGTTTTTAATTTGTTTACATGCTGAATTACATTTATGGACTTCCATATATTGACCCAGCCTTGAGATCCGATCTGGGACAAAGCCCACTTGGTTGTGGTGTATAATTTGTTTGATGTGTTGCTGGATTCTGTTTGTTAGGATCTTATTAAATATTTTTGCATCAATATTCATTAGTGATATTGGTCTGTGGTTTTCTTTTCTTTTTGGGTCTTTTCTTGGTTTAGGGATCAAGGTGATATTTGCTTCATAGAATCTTTTGTGTAGGATTCCTTCTTTTTCTATATTTTGGAAAAGGTTGAGTAATATAGGTACTAGTTCCTCTTTAAAGGTTTGGTAGAATTCTGACATGAAGCCATCTGGTCCTGGGCTTTTCTTTTTAGGAAGATTTTGTATAGTTGATGCTATTTCAGAACTTGATATTGGCCTGTTCAACATTTCCACTTCATTCTGGCTAAGTCTAGGAAGGTGGCGTGCTTCCAAGTATTGTCAATTTCCTTCAGATTTTCATATTTCTGTGAGTAAAGTTTCTTGTAATATTCATTAAGAAGTTTTTGAATTTCTAAGGGGTCTGTTGTTATTTTGTCTTTACCATTTCTGATTGATGAAATTAGGGATTTTACTTTCTTTTTCCTGATTATATTAGTCAAAGGTTTATTTATTTTAACGACCTTTTGAAAAAAACCAACTTTTTGATTTATTGATCTGTTGTATAATTCTTTTGTTTTCAATTTTGTTCAATTCTGCTCTGATTTTTGTTATTTATTTTCTTCTGCTGGGTTTGGGGTTGGAACGTTCTTCCTTCTCCCGTTGCTTAAGATGTCCCATTAAGTTGTTAACTTCCTATCTTTCCATTTTCTTGAGGAAGGCTTGCAGTGCGATAAATTTTCCTCTTAGGGCTGCCTTTGCAATACCCCAGAGGTTCTGATAATTCATGTCTTCACTGTCATTTTATTCCAAAATTTGGTAATGTCCTTCTTAATCTCGTCTATGACCCATCTTTCCTTCAGCATAAGGTTATTTAATTTCCATGTTTTTGTGTGAGTATAGAGATTCCTGTTGTTATTGAGTTCAACTTTTCTTCCATAATGGTTGGAGAAGATACAAGGAATAATTTCTATTCTTTTAAATTTGCTGAGGTTAGACTTGTGACCTAAAATGTGATTGATTTTGGAGTATGTTCCACGGGGTGATGAGAAGAATGTGTATTCAATTTTATTAGGATGAAATGTTCTGTAGATGTCTGTTAAATCCAGTTGTTGAATGGTTAAGGTTAAATCTAAAATTTCTTTACTTAGCTTCTTTTTGGAGGATCTATCCAACATTGCTAAAGGAGTATTAAAATCTCCAACTACTATGGAGCTGGAGGAAATCAAGTTACTCTTGTCTGTTAAAGTTTTTCTTATAAATTGAGACACATTTTTGGTTGGGTGCATACATATTAATAATTCAAATCTCATCATATTGAGTATTATCTTTAACAAATATGAAATGTCTGACTTTATCCTTCCTTACTTTAGTTGGTTCAAAGCCTATTGTATCTGCAAATAAGATTGCAACACCTGCTTTTTTCTGTTTTCCATTTGCCTGGAATATAGATGACCATCCCTTCACCTTGAATCTATATTTATCTTTTAAGGTAAGGTGAGATTTTTAAATGCAGTAGATATCTGGCCTGAGTTTTTGTATCCAGTCAGCCAACCTATGCCTCTTTAGAGGACAATTTAAACCATTCACATTAATTGAAAATATTGATAAATCTTTAGAAAGTCTAGTGGACATTTTAAATCCTTTCATCACTGTGGAAGTTGGAATTTGATAACAAGTTTCTGGATGAGTTTACTTTTGCATTGGAGGATTACGCTGGTCGTTATGGATAATAGGTCTGAGAATACCCTGGAGAGCTGGTTTAGTTACAGCAAATTTCTTCAACATGTGGATGTCATTAAAGCATTTAATTTATCCATCATAAATGAAACTCAGTTTAGCTGGATACAAGATTCTGGGTTGAAAGTTATTTTGTTTTAGGAGATTAAAAATTGATGACCATTCTCTTTTAGCTTGAAAGATTTGATCAGAGACATCTGCAGTTATTCTAATATTCTTCACCTTGTAGGTTATAGATTTCTTGAGTCTGGTTGCTTTCAAAATTTTCTCCTTCATATTAACTTTAGTGAAGTTAATTATGATGTGCCTGGGGGATGTCTTATTCGGGTTGAGTTGTGCTGGGGTTCTGAAACTGTTTGCTATCTGAATTTCAGAATCTCTTGGCATGTCTGGAAAATTCTCTTTCATAATCTAATAAAGAAGAGACTCTGTGCCTTGTGACTCCACTTCATCATTTTTAGGGAGGCCTATAAAGTGAATATTGGTTTTCTTCAAGTTATCCCAGAGCTGTCTGTGAGAATTATTTGTTTTTGCCTTCCATTTCTCTTCCTCTTTGAGGTTTGGGAGCGTTCGAAAGCTTTGTCTTCCATGTCAGAAATCCTTTCTTTTGCTTGCTCCATTCTGTTGCTGAAGGATTCTACTATATTTCTCAGATCTTTGAGGGCTGCAACTTCTTGTCTCAATGTGTCACAATCTTTGGTTTTGGTCTTTGAATTCCTTGACTTCTTGAGACAATTTTTGAAATGTACCCTGAAGTGCATTTTTGAAATGCATTTCTAAATCCAACTTTTCCTCTATGTTATTAATCTTGTTTGCAATCCAAATTCTGAATTTGATTTCTGACATCTCAGCCATCTGTTTATGCATAGGATCATCATTTGCATCCACCAAATTGTTCCTTGGGGATGTTGATCTACTCTGGTTGTTCATGTTTCCAGAGCTTTTCCGCCAATTCCACCCCACGATTATTTTACACCATTTGGCTGGATGAGTAGATAAGGACAAGTTGGGTTGGGGGTTCTAGGAGTAGTGATTGACCAGTCCATTACCTAAAAGCTGAGACTGGTG
Organism: Arctocebus calabarensis; assembly: GCA_963573935.1. Lineage (NCBI taxonomy): Eukaryota > Metazoa > Chordata > Mammalia > Primates > Lorisidae > Arctocebus > Arctocebus calabarensis. The sequence goes on from CAUYON010054203.1 coordinate 18,128, forward strand.
TCTGTACCTTTTCCCCTAGAGTTTTGCCAAGGACTCATACAGTGCTATTGCTTGTGAACCTGGGGACCTTCTTAGTGTGCTGGGCTTAATTGGCTCTGTCTTATTTTCAGCTGGTCTCTGTCTTACCCTAGAGAATCAGTTACTCTGGATTGAAGTCTGAGCTGTGGAGAAATACCAACAGTTAAGTCACCGCCTCTCCCACAGGCAACAATTGGAAAAGGAAAATCAAACTTTCCCACTACCACACACCCAGGGTACCACTTTGGAAAAGTCCTTGGGTGATTAGCCCAGTTGAAGAGCTCCCAATCAATTGTCCAAGCCAGCACCGGTCTCAAATGGAAGAGTTGAAAAGTTTCTGGCAACAAGATAGCAGGGGTCTGCTGGAAGGTCTAGTATAACTCCCTCCAGTGCTCTTTGAGCTCAGGAGGGCCCCCCAGCAAGTACATTAGTCTGGGAAGGTTGATGCCTCCTTCCCCACCTTACCTCTCTGTCATACCCAGTCACTGGTAACCCCACAGGGCTGTGATCAGTTTTTTTCAATGAGCAGATACTCCAGAGGTTCATGCTTGCTTGGGTCACAAGGAGGTCTGTGGCTTCTCAGCCAGTCCACCACTCTCTATCACTGTTTGACAGGGGGATATGAGGCCTGACAACCTGGGTACTTGATAGGGGCTGGGGCGATTCACTCAGTTCCAGCCCTGTCCCTGATTGAGGTTGCTGATAGAACAGAACAAGTTCGCAGAATTTGTTTCTTTCCCCTGTGGATCAGACGTTGGGCTTCAAATGGGTCTTACTAAGTCTGTGAGTTCCAACCCTCTGTCTCAGCTTTCATCCCCTGAGGGCCAGGTACGTCTGAAGCTGAGTAAAGCAGTCTCCACCCTGGGAATTGGCCCCGTGCTCCGCCCTGGACGGTACTGCCTCAGGCATACCCTTCACTCCTGGGGCCTGTGCCTCAGTTGCCGCTTTGCCGGTGGCTGCCACTAGAGAAGCTGCTCGGATTCCCCTGACCACCCAGAGAGACTGCAAGTGTCTCCTCAAAACATCCCCAGGTGTGCGAGCCCCACTGCACCCTCCGTTGCCGCTCTGCCAGTGGCTGCCACTAGAGAAGTTGCTTGGCTTCCCCTGACCACCCAGAGAGACTGCCAGTGTCTCCTTAGAACATCCCTAGGTGTGCAAGCCCCACTGCCATTGTTCCTGCAGCTGCGGCTGCAACTCTCTGCCTCAGGAGACTGCCTCTCCAGCTCGGCATCTTCTCAGTTCACTTTCCTCTCACCACTCCTGAGCCTGAAAATCAGCACAGATCAGTAACAGTCTGCGCCCCATCCACAACCCTTGAGAAAATGTCCAAGAATCTGGACTCTGTGGGGGACAGGGCTCCAGAACTTGGGGTGAGAGTGGAGGGGAGTGCCAGGGTTAAAACTTGCAGGTAGAGAATATATAGTTTTATGCCTAGCAGGAGAGTGCCATGGCACCCTAGTAGGGGAAGGAGGTCTGGTTTTTAGAGGGTCTCTCCCGTGGGGAAGAGTGGAGGACATCTGATCTCTGCTTGCTTGTTTGTATGGAGGTATGTAGTATACTGTGAGCCATTCTCATGGGGGAGGGGACTCCCATCTGCTTGGTGATGTGTTCTGTATCTTTTGTTTGTACCCTTGGTGTCTCAGGTCACCCAGCAGGGTGGATGTGCGTTATTTGATCTTCTCTTTTGGCTCAGATCTAAACCATTGGGTTTCTTGCTAAATTTCTGTCCTTTATCTCGCCTTCTGGATGGGAGCCTCTGTGGAAAGCTGGCTACAGATCTCCATCTTGGCTCCTCCCCCCTGAATCTAATATTTTCAAGTCTTATCTACCCATGTGTGAAATTTTCAATCAGCTTTTTTAGTAACCTATCCTTAAATCTGACTAAGGAAGAAAAGATCATCAGACATTTGAAAAAATCTTTTAAGGTGAAATACAAAGACAAGCAAACAACCCAACACCATTACCATTCCAAGGAAAAAGAAAATAGAGAGAATAAATTATAATTAATTAAGAATTATAGTTAATATCCAGAAAGATGGAAGATAACACAGGTATGAATAAGAAAAGACTTAGAGAATATGAAAGAGTATTTGAAAAATAAAAATGTTTGTACTGCTACCGTGAGCGTGATGTTGCCGCCCCACGCATAGTGACACCACCCCTGCTGACACCACCGCGGCCACTGAGATCTGCAGCGACCGCGAGGCCCCTCCCCTGCAGTCGCCATGAACCCAGCTCCTGCGCTCCCCTCTCACAGCAGATCGTTGTTGCCATGTTGCCAGACTGGACTGCAATTCTATATACATATAAGAATAATAATATTTTTGAGATTTTTTTTTTCTTTTTTTTTTTTTTTTGAATATCCTTTTCTTGGAGATGCATTCGACAAATAACTCTTTACTCCACTTTCTTTTCTTAGACTATTTTTATTACCTCCTATTCTCAACTGAACATTTTTCTTCCTCTCCCGCATTAATTTCTTTGTTCTCTCTCCCCCTCCTCTCCCTCCCTTCTTATAGCTTCTAAGAGTGCTTATATCATATTTGCTAGAGCCTTTTCTTCTTTGCTATTCTCAAGTATTTTATAAGAAGCATTTTAATTGTAGAATTCCTTTTT
>CAUYON010054206.1:0-28104 GCA_963573935.1 Arctocebus calabarensis
GATCATAAAGGATGCAATTAAACGATCCATATACTCCATCATTGAAGTAATACATAAAGGTCTGTTCACTGGTCTGATCTTCATCATCAGAGCCTATCTATTCCTTTAATACAATTTTTTTGGCAATGATATTAACTGCAAGTGTGAAGGCTGATGCAACATAATATCTGCCTGGCTTAGCTATGATTCTTACTCCAGAGTCTCATGGAAAGTACATGTCCAATGCTGGGTTTATTATACCAGTGATCTCTTCAAATTTAAGCTTCACAGCCTCAGATTCAGGAAAGCCACCACCAATATGAAGCAGGTACGTGCTGAAACCAACCTCAGCTCCCATGTCAAAGCCACAGCGGGATCAGAGATTGCCTGACAAAGGTCTCAGGGTCAGTACAGCCACTTCCTACGTGGAAGCTGACACCAATGACATAGCTCTTTCGCCCATTCCAAAAGAAGTCTGCTGGTTTTGAGTGTGGCACCAAATTTAACGCTGAGTCGACAGACTGCTTTGGAATCATCAGTGGCAATCCACAAAACCAACTTGTCCTTTGGAAGTGCTCTGGCAACTTTCATCAACTCAACTTCACTGTCAAAAGTCATCATCTGGACCCCAATATTGGCAGCATACTTAATTTAAGACACTTGTTTACAAGGATTTGCATAGATAATCCTCTCTGGAAGCACCCTGAGACTTTGCAGCAATTGTATTTCAGTCTTGCTAGCACACCAAATCCTGTCCCAATGGCAGCAAAGTTCTTCACAATGACTCTACTGTCATTACAATTGACTGAATAAAAGGGAGTGACACGAGGAAGAGCTTTTAGCCATCTTTGGTGTTTCTTCAGAACATCTCTGAGGTCTGCTACATAGAAGGCATCCTTATCATCAGAAGAGGAAACTTCATTGATTTTTTGGTCCAGAATGTCCTTGGCAATAAAACCTTCATCAAGCAAGTGGCAGTCAAACTCTTCATTCCTAATGTTGTTCATGGTTTCTTTTTTTTTTTTTTTTTGAGACAGAGTCTCAAGCTGTCACCCTGGGTAGAGTGCTGTGGCATCACAGCTCACAGCAACCTCCAATTCCTGGGCTCAAGTGAGTCTCCTGCCTCTGCCTCCCATGTAGCTGGGACTACAGGTGCCCGCTAAAACACCTAAACACTTTTTGGTTGCAGCCGTCATTGTTTGGTGGCCGGGGCTGTATTCGAACCCGCCAGCTCAGCTGTACGTGGCTGGAGCCTTATCCACTTGAGCCACAGTCACCAAGCCTGTTCATGGTTTCTTGATATTTCTTCGAAAAACTAAGAGATAGAATTTCTTTATTTCTTTCTTTATTTTTTTGTAGAGACTGACTCTCACTTTATCGCCCTCAGTAGAGTGCCGTGGCGTCACACAGCTCACAGCAACCTCCAACTCCTGGGCTTAGGCAAGTCTTCAGCCTCCCGAGTAGCTGGGACGACGGGCACCTGCCACAACACCCAGCTATTTTTCTGTTTTTGCAGTTCGGCTGTGGCCAGGTTTGGTATATGGGGCCAGCGCCCTACTCGCTGAGTCACGGGCGCCACCCTAAGAGATGGAATTTAAAGAAATACATCCAGCTTCTCACAAAGGCAATTCTCCAGGAATTCTGAATCCTACTGTGTGTGTTCTCCAGCAACAGTGAAAACGTTCTTAGAGCATCCGGGTGCCACAGGCCGGCCCTATGGAGAAGCTGGAAAGCCGCTGCCTGCGCAGAGCCAGAGCTGGAGCTGGAATTGCAGGAGCATTTGGTCGCCCCCGCCGCACCAGTCAGCGCCTGGCTCCCACCTGCCGGAGTCGCAGGCCGAGGTGGTGCCCGAGCAGCTGGCAGAGGGGCGGCCGGGGTGGCAACTTCAGGGACTGACCTCCACATTTTCAATGTCAATAGAAAATGGGTTATGGAAAAGCTGTTTGTCCTGTTCATGGAGATGACGCTCTTTAAATCTCAATTGGAACTCCTTTTGCAACTTTTCAGTGAATCCACATATGTTTTGTTTGGGAATGCAACCAATGGTTTTTCCGCTACCAGATCTTGCGGGCCTGGGATGAGTCTGCTGCTAAATGGGACAGGCAGTGGAGGCAAACACCCCCAGCGGGCCGGATAAATGTCCTGGGGGAGGGGGCTGCATGTGGCCCGCGGGCTGTAGTTTGAGGACCCCTGGTGTAAACTATTAACAGAGATACACATTGTAGAGAAGGTGAGGCCAAAGACACCACTCACTGGCAGCAACTTCAGCTCAGATACTTAGGTGGTAGCAGAAGCCAATTTCTATAAGGAGCAAGTGGGCAGAGAAATGGAGAATACATGTCACAAAATGGGATGCATCATTTAGGACAGCTTCCACTTTGCCAGCCCCTTCTGTGCGCTGAGTTAGTGCCAAGGCTCTAGGGTCAGATGTGTGTGCTTTGCGTTGCTTTTCAGTTTCTTATATTTACATCATTTAGGCTTCCGTTGGGTATGTCTGTTACTTTTTCAGAGTACTTTTCACTTTGCATCCTGAGTGTTTCTGTTTTCTCATCTTATTTGTCATCAGTTTCCAGCACATAACCACTCCAGCCTTTTCTTGTTGCCCCTTCACACAGACTTGCACCTTTTCAAAGGAACATCAGGGAATCTGATCTGTCACCGTGAGGCAGACATTTCAGGGGAGCTGAGACCCATTCGTATGAGGATTCTTTGAGCCCCTCAGGAAAATAATAAGCATATTTTGAGCCTGGTAGTTAGATCCCATGCATTCAGCATAGTTCCTCAAACAGAAAGTAGCAGAGTCAAAAGTCCATGTCAATGTCTCCCCCGGTGTTCCTCAGGGGCAGGAAACTCATTCCAAGGAAAAAGAATCTATAGTACAGGGCACTACCAGAGACACTAGTTGATTTTCTTTCTTTCTTTTCTTGACAGAAATTACTAAGTGTTCATGCATTGCTGTAACTAAGCCCATGAACTCTTTTTTTCTGGTGAGAAAGAACAAGAGGAATCTTAACAAGGCAACCAGCAACACTTCTTCCCAGCAGAATTCAAAATATGAGGAAGCCCTAAATTGATGGTATAATCCTAATTCAGGGTTTGAAAACTAATGTACAGGCACAGTGAAATCCCAGCAGGCTTCATCTGAGAATGTCTGCATAAGAAACAGATGAGTAATTTGTGATGGTACAAGGTGCCTCTTACTCCCTCCAAGTCCTCATTCCCATCTTCAGAACACCAGAGAAAAGGACAAATGATAACTTGGTCACTTCTTGCTTCTCTGCTTATTATCCTTGTCTTTGCCTTTACCTTTTGAATCCTTGCTATTATCTTTGTTGCTAGGCAGCATGAAACCACCGATTTCCTTCCACTGGCCACCAGGCCTGGAATTCATGATGCTCTTTTTTTTCTTCTCTCTTTTTTTTTCTTTTTCTCTTTTCTCATGATGCTCTTTAATTCTCAGAGATCCTGTTCTGCCTTTTTCCTGCTCTTCTCCTTTTCTATTCGACCTTCAGTGATGACCTGTTTATACTCCTTTGTCATCTCTGCAAGGTCTTGAAGGTGTGCTAAGTTACTGACCCTTGTAGGTTTTAGAGAATTTAGTTTCTCCTGTTTCATTTCTGTGTCCTTACATTCCTCCATCCAGAACTCCAGCTTCTCTTCAAGTTTCTGCTGCTCCTTTCTAAAGAACACTTCAATCTCCCCATGAATCCAGTTCTCTTCAGTTTTCATCCATAGTTTCTCAGTCTCTTCCAGGGAGAGCTCCTCTGTTTCATTGCATTTTTGGTGGGTTTGGGCGATCTGCAGCTCAGTAGTATTTTTTTTCATATACTGATTCTCCAAGTTGGTTTTTGCCTTCATCATCTCTTGCATTTGGTCTTTGAGGTGAACAATATATTCATTCCAATTCTATACTTTAAATTACCATTCCTTTTTAACATTAACTAGCTCTTTTTGAGGAGATTTTGTCTTTTTTCTTCCTTCTTCCTCCCGTGTCAGGTTGACTAGGCCCTTTATGATTTGGTTGCTATGAATTTCCTGTTTTCTGGAAAATTCCAGTTGATTTTCTTTCTTTCTTTTTCTTTTTTTGAGACAGAGCCTCAAGCTGTCACCCTGATTAGAGTGCCATGGCATCACAGCTCATAGCAACCTCCAACTCCTAGGCTCAAGTGATTCTCCTGCCTCTGCCTCCCAAATAGCTGGCACTATAGGCACCTGCCACAATGCCCGGCCATTTTTTTTTTATTTTTTATTTTTATTTTTTTGGTTGCAGCCGTCATTATTGTTTGGCAGGCCCTGGCTGGATTTGAACCTGCCAGCTCAGGTGTATGCGGCCAGCACCTTAGCCGCTTGAGCCACAGGCGAGCCTCCAGTTGATTTTCTTATTGACAAATTTACTTTCTGGTTTCTTCTCACACATCGATTCTTTCTCATTTATTGTTAGTGTCAATAGAACATTTGTTATTATATTACCTAAAAACAAATGAATAACTTTTTACCAAATTTAGTAGATACCATATTGTAGAAATCAGAAGGCCTCAAGGCTCACTCATAACAAACACACTTTAGTCCTGCCTGGAAATTGGGGTTTTAAAAAAAATTGCCTAACCCAATTACCTGTATCACTTGCACCAGACAAACATAGCTTTCTTGAGGAAAAAAAAAAAAAGAAGAAGAAGAAAAAATGGTTGGAGCTATTTCTTTTTGTTTCTTCTTTATGGTTGAAATAGGAGTTAATGGGCGGCACCTGTGGCTCAGTGAGTGGGGCACTGGCCCTGTATACTGAGGGTGGCAGGTTCAAGCCCAACCCTGGTCAAACTGCAACAACAACAACAAACAATAGTTGGGCATTGTAGGGGGCACCTGTAGTCCCAGCTACTTGGGAGGCTGAGGCAGGAGAATCGCCGAAGCCCAAGAGTTGGAGGTTGCTGTGAACTATGATGCCAGAGCACTCTACCGAGGGTAACAAAGTGAAACTCTGTCTTAAAAAAAAAAAAAGAGGTAACTTTTTACTCTAGAAAATAACTCACATCTCAATCACTAAAATGACCTTTAGCTTCAAAGACTCTGTCTCTAGGTCTAAACTCTGACCCTCTCAACAAGTATTAGAATATAAGTCTCCAGCAGATCTGAATCAAACACCTGGTTATTCCACAATGGGGAATATAGGTGACTGATTTAAAATATAGGTGACATGTCAAAAAAAATTCACATAGAGTAGGGAGTCCACAAGTTTCCTCAGAGAAATAGGAAATTATCTACTAGAGAACCTAGAACTCAGAGTATATTTTCATCAAGTTTAGAAGGTATACTAGGGTATGATTTAAAGCATCAGTTAAGCGGTATCCATGAAATTAACTATAGGGCATGAGAATCACTTATTTCAACAGTCAACTGACTTCCAAGCAACTGAGATGAGATAAAAATCAGGAGCTTATCCCAAGAGTTGAGGTTGCTGTGAGCTATGACACCACAGCACTCTACCCAGAGCAATGGAGTAAGATTCTCTCTCAAAAAAAAAAAAAAAGATGAGCTTGTGTAACTACTAAGCAAGAAAAAAATGTGACAATAAGGTGTTATAAGAGAAAACAGAGCTTTTGTGTGCAAGAACACATCAGTACGGCTAAATAGCGAAAGATAGAAAAATTTTGTCTAACTAGTTTGACAAAAAATGTTTATTGGCTCACATAGCTGAAAAGCTCCGAGGTAGGTCTGCTTCAATAAGGCTTAGTCTAGTGCTTCAAATGATGTCACCAAGGACCTAGTTTCTGTTTTGCCACTGTCTTCTTCGGTATTAACTTCATCCTCAGGCTCCATGTGGTAGCACCTAGAAACTCTAGAATTTCCCCTTTTTAATAGAAAAAAATAGTTGCTACAGTTCCATGCCTCACATTTTCCTATATGCCCTACAGAGAAAGACCAGGGATATCTCCCTTGGTAGCTCTCAAAGAAGAAAAGCCTCTTTCTTCCAGAAGATCTGGGATCTCCTCAGATCACCTTGACCCAGGGGACGAGGATAAGCTGACTGACATAGCCAAATAAGGGCTACGCACTTAGGGTGGAGCAAGCCATGTAGCTGAGAAAGCCTACCTCCCAAAGAATGTCTGCATTACTGCTCCCAGACAGAATGGATGCTGGGGACCAAATAAGAGATAACCAGTTCTAATAGATAGTCACAAAAAAAGATGCTCAGAATTGCAGACATTAATTTGTGACTGAGTTGCTTCTAAAACAGGCAACTCTGTAGCTAGTTCCAGGGTGTAACACAAAAGGGATTTAATTATTCATTCCCTTAAGACTTTCTGGGTAGGCTAGATTTTTGAATACACAGTGACCTACATACTATTTTCATATTTCCTCACATTTTAGCCCTATTTTTAAAATTTTTGAAAACACAATTTTGCCATAATTTAGTCTTGATTTTAATATTATTAATTGCAATTTATCAGAAAATAATTTCCACCTTTACATTTCTCTAAAATTTAGGAACTGGGTATTAATTTTATTCTTCTGATTTTTAGATAATTGGCAAGTGTCATGGCAAATTGGAAGGTCTTCCATTTTACTTTCAATTCCTTCATCATGGCGAATGGAGTTTGTGTTATGACCTCAGGGCTTCCAAGTGACTGTCTCTGGGCCTCTGGTAAGGAAAAGACCAATTAGGAATTCTCTTACTAGAGGCCATCCATATCCACAGGTTACTTCCTAATCCTCCTAGAATACCTTTATGCCGTATTTTAATAATTCTCATTTTGCTACTCTACCACCCTGCCTACAGACATTTCCATCTTAGAGGGTTTCCAGGTTTGATCAAATTCTATGATGTTCCTCTGTAGGTTCAAACTCTTCCTTCTCTTTCATAGTCCCACTTCCACAGCCTCTTATTCCTATTCATTACCTATTTCCTCCCCAGAGTGAGGATGATGCATGTAGGGGATGAAGTCAGTATCTTCAAATGGGATAGGATATTGACGATCCCCTCCTTGCAGCCTATTTCAACTGCAGCCTGCATAATGTGTCCCTGGAAATTGCCAACCCCTCACAGGCTGCTCTGTCTTAGCATCCCTTGCTGGCCAACTCCTCTGTCCAACTCCGGAGACCAGATACCAGAGTCCAACTCCAAAAATACCGGACTGGACTCCACCCAGGGTCCTTGTATCTTGCTAGAACCTCTCTGGGACCACACAGGTCCAGAACTTTCTGCAATGATGAAAATGTCCGTATGTACACTATGCAATTAGGTGGCTGAGTGCTACATATAGGTATTGTAAACTTGAAATGTGGCCAGCATGACTAAGAAACTAAAATTTCCATTAAATTTAAATAGCCATATGTGGATAGTGGCTACTAAGTGGGACAGTGCAGCTCTAGAGGATTACATTCATTCCCCCTTTCTAGGGGATTTCATTCATTTCTTCCCATGGCTTTATGTACAGTATGTTATTCGTGCTTAGTAACTTTCAAATGTCCAGCTCCAGTCACAGCTAGCCAGAGCTCCAGCCCGTAACATACAACTGCCAACTCGAAATTCCTGCATGCACATCCCACACACATCTCAAATGTGTTAAGCCAGAATAAGAGTTCTGGATGTCTCCCCTCCCAAGCCTATTTCCCTTCTGGTCTCCTCTGTTCCAATCACTGGCACTTCTGTTCACTCTGCTGCAGAAAGCCATCCCTGGTTCCTCTCTATTATTCCTTGTATCCAATTAGTTAGCAAGTCACAGATTTCATTTTCATAATATACCTTAATATCATCTACTTCTCTCCACCTCTATTCCCACCATCATCTCCCACCTGGACTGTTGCCACAGTCTCTCTCCTTTCATTTGTCCTTTTATAAGACATTTTCTACCTAGCAGAGGGACCCTCTTAAAGTTTAACTCAGACATGTCACTCCTCCTTTGGATACCCTTCACTGCCTGCTTTTCATTTAGGAGGAAATGATCTGGCCCTCCTATCCCTTCAAACTCAACTTGTGCATATATTCGCATTATATGAAAAGGAACTTTTTTGGTTTCTTGACCATGCCTTCAAACATCAGGGTGTCCGCACAGCTGTTCCCTTCTTGCTGTTGTTCCCATTCTTTTTTTTTTTTTTTTCCGAGACAGAGTCTCAAGCTGTCACCCTGGATAGAGTGCTGTGGCATCGCAGCTCACAGCAACCTCCAATTCCTGGGCTCAAGCGAGTCTCCTGCCTCTGCCTCCCAAGTAGCTGGGACTACAGGCACCCACCACAACGCCCGGCCATTTTTTGGTTGCAGCCGTCATGGTTGTTTGCCAGGCCCGGGCTGGATTCGAACCCACCAGCTCAGGTGTACATGGCTGGCGCCTTAGCACGCTGAGCCACAGGCGCCGAGCCTGTTGTTCCCATTCTTGATACATTCTCATTCTTCCTGCTTTAGCTTTAATAGTACTTCTTAGGATAGACTGCCCATATAAAGTGGGCCCCAGCGTTCTGTTTCTAGGTACCTTGTTCATTTGCCTTATAGAATTTAGCATTTTTTTTAACTTCGTTTACTTAAATTTTTTTTGCAGTTGGTCTCTCTCTTTAAGGTAAATGTTCCAAGAAGACAAGGACCAGATTTTCTAAATTATTGTTTACTGTTTAGTCAGTATCTGGCACAGTGCTTTGTGTAAGTATTATAGTTGCTCACTAAAATTTGCTTAGCAAACAAATTCCCCTACTTGCAAGATGTGCAAACAGGAATTTTAAGTTGGCAGTTGTACGTTATAAGCTGGAGCTGTGGTTAGCTATGACTAGAGCCATACATTTGGAAACTATTAAGAATAATATACTGCATATAAATAATGATCTGTTCACACAAGTCATTTCTGTTTGTTTTTTTTTGAGACAGAGTCTCACTTTGTCGCCCTTGGTAGAGTGCCGTAGCATCATAGCTCACAGCAACCTCAAACTTTTGGGCTCAAATGATTCTCTTGCCTCAGCCTTCCCAGCTGAGGGGACTACAGCTGCCCACCACAATGCCCAGCTATTTTTAGAGACAAGGTCTCACTCTGATTCACAATGGTCTCAAACCTGTGAGCAACCCACCCACCTCAGCCTCCCAGAGTGCTAGGATTATAGGCGTGAGCCACCGTGCCTGGCCCATTTCTATATTTCCTGGTTCCATATGGCACACAACTAAGTTTTTACTGCTTATCACATGTTACCCTAACTAGCTGGGAGCTTATAAAGTGGGATATAAACAGCAGTGAAGCAAATTGCACTCTCTAAAAAAATAGTTCTAAAGGTGAAGTGTCCAGAAAGGATATTTCAAATCTGTTTTGGTCAGTATTCTCCCCTGAATAGGGCCTCTGGTCTTCTAAACCTTGAATATTATTAGTGTCACTCTGTAATATCCTGCCTGTCTTCATAATTAGTACTAACAGCTTGCATTCTCCTTTAAAAATAGTTTTACAGACTCCTGATAATTTTGGAATTCCTTACTTTCCTACATAGAAGCTACATCCCTCTCTCTTTTTTTTTTTTTTTTTTGCAGTTTTTGGCTGGGGCTGGGTTTGAACCCTCCACCTCCAGTATATGGGGCCGGCGCCTTACTCCTTTGAGCCACAGGTGACACCCAGAGCTACATCTTCCTAGCATTTTTTTGATCTTTGATGCTGGATCGAGGAAGGGCTTGATTCTAATGCCAAAATAGTGGATTTTATGGGTACTTTTCAGCTACTGACTGGACATGGTTACCTAACAGAGTATTAACCATCACCAGAAAGTGACCCATTCTCCCTCCCTTGGTGATGGCCTCATAGCTTATTTTGGGATACAGGTTATCATGGTGGTGAGTGAGGGATAGACTCAGAAAAGATTTAGGATAGTGGTATGAGAAGTTGTAGCTATATATTTCATATATTTTTATATTGAAAAAAAAGTCTCTAATTGGGTTTATATTTTTTCAGTCTCAGAGTGCTATCTCATAACACAAGAGCAGTCCGGTCTCCCAAGATTGCACAACCTGGACTACCATTTACTGCTTTCCCAACGTTCCCTTGGTGAACTCAAGGAGGCCCATGACTTCTGATGAAGGGAAGATCTTAGAGCTGGCAATGTAACTGCAATGTTACCTAGATCAATAAAATTGCCAGTGAGGTATGTTTACAGAAAACAGTTATTAACAAATATTTGTATGTACAGAAAGAACATCTCCTGAAAGATACAAAACCAGTAACTGTTTGCCTGGGGAGAGAACTGGGAGTCCTGGGAGACAATAATGACAAGGAAATTTACTTTTCACTGAACACCCTTTTGAACTACTTCCATTTTTTATCATGAGCATGTTATCTTCTCAAAAATAAATAAGTTTCAAAATTTGAAAAACATACAAGAAATGCAGTGTTGGTACTCAAAGAACTATTTACCTGGAGTTTCTGAGACATGAGACTATTAGAAAAATATAAGACAGCACATAATTAAATAGTAACTTGTGTGGTACTGACTACAAATGGAAGAGGATAAGAGGTCTGTTTAGCTGAAAGAACTGAGCCTTAGATGATGAAGGGAAACTATAAGCCCAGGAAAACACAGACAAATGAACACGGGAAGAGGCGTAAGTAATACAATTAAATAAGTAACTTTAGACTTCCTGGATCCAGGCTTGGCCCCAATCTCAACTCTATAATTTACTAGTTGAGTGACACTGCATGGGTTTCAGAACCTCTTTCAAACTCCTATTTCTCATTTGTAAAATGAGAATATAGACCTTAATAGGATTGTTATGTAAATTAAAGCATGTCCATAAAGTGGTTATCACAGTACCTGACATAGAACAGATGCCCCCCTAAATGGTGCCTAGTATAAATACAGTGGAACAGGGGATCTAATCTTATTACAGTACATGGTATCTGTTCCAGAGCAGGGGCAGGATAATACTGGCTCTTAGGATTACAGCAAATTGTGGAAGGTCATCTCAATTTGTCTCTGAAGTTCCTGTAGCGTAAGGATTATAAACAAGTACCACTATTATGAACTCTCTAATGTTCAGGAAGGTGAGAGGTCTGGCAGTTATAGGGTTTCTCTCTAGCATGGCACCTCTGGTGCTTAATCAAGACAGAATTCTGACTGAAGGCCTTCCCACAGTCATTACATTTATAGGGTCTTTCCCCGGTATGAATTCTTTGATGTCTGATAAGGTGTGCCTTGCAAATGAAGTTTTTCCCACAGTCAATACATTCATGAGGCTTCTCCCCAGTGTGGACCCTCTGGTGCTGAGCAAGATCTGAGTTCCACATGAAGCCTTTCCCACAGTCCCTACATTCATAAGGCTTCTCCCCAGTATGGATTCTCTGATGTCGAAGAATGGCTGGGTTTCGAGTAAAGCTTTTCCCACATTTCTTACATGTGTATGGTTTCTCCCCAGTGTGGATTCGCTGATGTTGTGTAAGGCTTGTGTTCTGACTAAAGCCCTTCCCACATTCCTTACATTCAAAGGGTTTCTCTCCAGTATGTACACGCTGGTGACGAATCAGGTTTGACTTCCAAATGAAGGCTTTAGCACATTCTTGACATTCATAGGGTTTTACCCCACTGTGAATTCTCCTGTGGGCAATGCAGTGTGATCTAAAGCTGAAAGCCTTCCCACATTCCTTACATCCATAGACCTTCTCTCCATTATGAGTTCTCTGGTGGTGATCAAAGTCATCATTTTTATCAAAACACTTGCCACATTCTTCACATACATAGAATACCCGCTCACTTAGAATTTTCTGATGTATATCAAGGTGGTTGTTAATGTTAGTATTCTCTGAACTCTCTTCTACTGAGATCATCTCATCCTTGACAATCACTTCTATGATATCATTTGTTGTAGTCTCCATACTTCCCCCATTGGGATAGCCAGGCCACCTTCCTAACCTGCTTTTCTCCTCTTCACAGGTTTTCCCAAACCAGAATCTGCCACACCACCAGGGGCCACTTGATAGCACCATGAGGTTCTGTGTTTCTTCAAAAATTTCCTTTTTCAGAATAAAATCTTCTTTATCACTCTTCAGCATACCCTCTGGAAAAAGAAATCAGAGCTTCGAATGTTATCGTTATTATGACCATGGCTACCAAGTGGTATTAATATGTCCACTTCTTTCCCTGTGTCTCAGTGGCCCTGTGCTAGCTGAAGATGGCAAAAACAGAGCTAACAAACAGAAAGAGACCACAAGCAAAAGTCAGAAACTAGGCAGAATCCCTTAGGGCTATGATTCCCAACACTAGACCATAGCAGTCAGAGGAGTAAGCCATCTGTTCAGTTTAAGCCCAAGACTCATCCTAATTTAATTAATTGAGCTTGTTCTAAGGAAGCTAGAAGATTAGAATTTACATCTTCTCTTGAGTAACTGGTTGATTTGGGGATTTGAGAGGGTTATTTATTTATATGCATGCTAAAATTATTTTTAACATTTTACAAAAGAAAGACAGGAAAATGTATGCTAGAATAAAATGCTAATTTCCCTCTCACTTACCTATATGAATTAGGCTTGGACTCTCTTCTTGAAGATTCAAGTTCATTGGCTCACCTGCCTGCTCAAGAGGGAATATCCCAGTAGGCATTAGAAATGGATATCCTGCCAGGGTCAAGATACAAATAAGGCTGGCTCAGTCAGAGGAGGGAGACCTGTTAGGAAAGAAGATGGAAGTGGCAAAGGAAGAATGAAGGTAGGTGAAAAGATTGGCAACACTGATAATCAGAAGTGTGGGGCAACAAGAATACAAAGGATAGAAAACATTGGTCCAGAGAAGTTGTGATTCCATCAGTTCCTGAGGATATCAAAAATATAACACTCATATTTAAATGTCAAGAACAAGAACTAGAAAAGACTAAGGCCTCTTCTGTTCCTGTACCTAGGAGGTTAAAGCAAGGTCACATAGAAAAGAATCAGGACAGGATGGAATTGCAAAGAGCTGTTTCTGAGAACTTCCCATCAAAGCAGGCTATTCTGGGAAACCATAATCTCTTAGTTGTCATCCTTTCTATCCATCTATTTATTACCTCTTGTTCCACAAAAAATCAATGATAGGTCTTCTTAAGGCAGCCACAAGAAAAGGCCTCACTGACTCACTTGGCCATTTCCAGAAGTCTCTTGTTACCCTATAAAAGACCCCTCTATCTATCCACAGAAGTCAACTCTAAGAAACTTTACTTCAGGCTTAGCTAAGATCTGTCTCTTGATAACTCCCATCCAAAACATCCCAAGGAACACCTTCAAATGATGACCTATTATGTTGCTAAAGCCAGGGAAAGTGTATCTCCTGAGTATTACCTTCTCTAAGACAAATGGGGACTTTAAGTCAGGAGTGCACCAAGGAGGTCTGCTGTCAGTCAGGGAGTTGGCATTTTGTTTAAGGAATAAGTTAGCTGTTGATTTTCTGCCAAAAGCAAAGCAAAGATAGGAAATTCCCTGAGTGGTGAGAAGAGGAAGCACTGAAATCCTCTGAGAATGTAAAGCACTTGTGGTTATCTCCTACATTCCTTCTACCCCTCTCCACTGTTGGAAATTTGTGGGGGATGAAAGGAGAGTTTATTCCAATTCTAATTCCCAGAGTAGACACTGACAAGTCTAGACCAAGCAGGTTAATGCCATCCTACACTCTACACAGGAAATTGATCCAGAGATCAGCAATTCAGACCAAGTGAGTTATTTTACATAGTATTTCCCTGGTGACAGTGACTAATTTAAATCTGGCATATGAGTTAAGGTGGTCCATTAGAGCAAAACTTGAGACTTTGATTCACAAGAAGACCTGTCCTATTTCTTTCCCTAGATAGGAAAAAGCAAAGTCCTGGTTACATCTACTAATCACAACCACAAGAGAAGCCAGACTGTAGACAAAGCCAACATACAAGGAAACAGAGCAGAAACTGAAATTCTGGTCAAACTATACCTGCAGCCCGCTCTGCCTACAGACTACCCAGTTGCATGAAACAATAAATTCCTCTTTGTTGTTTAAGCCAGTTTAAATTGGGTTTTAATATAAAGAATATCCTACTATATAGGATAATATATATATTTTTCCCCCCCTAATATAAAAAGACTACCAGATAGCAAGGAATTGTGAGAATGGAGAGATTGAGGGCATAGTCCAAGTCTCACTGTGTTCACAGGAGACGGTGCAGAAGATGGCACTGGGCCAGGAAAGCAACAGGGAGGCATAGTTCTCACCGGGGAACTAAGAGAAAGAAAGCCCTTAGTTGGCCCTAAAGTAGTAATCCCTGGGCTTTCCCCATCAACAATTTCTGAGCAATAGGGACTACATGGGTGAGGGTTACTGATTTCTAATGATAAATATGGCCCTTGTATCCAAAACTTGAAGACTAAGCAGGCCAGGAAAGCAGAAAGGGCACCTCATATCAGAAAATTAAACAGGAAAGTTGGGGAGGAAAGATAAATGGTGCCCATGATAAGAACAACAGAGATAGGAAAGAGGCAAAAAGGTGAAAGAGGATGGAACACAGCCAGGATGAACAGAACAGAAGCTGGAAAACTATGGGAACACAAGAGAAAGAAGAAAATCCCACCAGTGCCCACAGTACTAGGTTAAGAGAACACATATCTATGACATTCTAAAGACCAAGACAAGGAAACCAGTCAGATGACTGGCAGAGGTGTTCTCACTTACCTGAGGAGACGCCCCATGGGCCCTCTCCGTCCAGAGCTCCTTGAGGAGCTGAGCACCAGGGTTCTTCCCCTCGCTCCAACTGAGCAATCAGAGTGGGTTTGGGAAATGAAAAGGCTGCTTGAGGGCAAGAAAATGAGACAAGCAGGTGAGTGGGGTGACAGAGAACAATCCCAGGGCTCCTCTCAGACCTGTGTCTTCAGGGGAAAGGGGGAAATAGGTAATCACTAGGAAGAAACAAGAAAAGGAAGTCTAGGGGAAGGAGAGGAGACTTACAAAAGTCAAGAAGTTGACAGTTATTGCCCAATAACAGTTTAAGTCAGCAAACAGATGATTTCATTCATTGAGGAATTGAGTCCTCACTGCTTTTTTCTTCTCCCTCCTACAGCCTTCAAGTTCAGACATCTGCCTGTAGGTGCCTGGTATTAGGTTGGATCTCCCAAACTGAATGAAGGCTCAGCGGGACACCATGGATCTGCTCTCTTCCCACAAAGACTGACACCACAGCAGGGAGGGATTGAGCAGCTCTCACCCTGAGGCAAGGAAGTCCAGCATGAGGCCCAGACTGATACCAGGACTTCACACTTGTAGCAACTGCTGAGGTTAGGTCATTAAGAATCGAAGAGCCTGAGCTGCCACTGAGCTTAGGATTATCAAAGACTCCTGAGTCTTTGAAAAAGGAAGAGCCAGGAAACTCTGAAGGGCAGAAGCAGAGCCCAAAGACAGAGACCCTTACCCAGGGAAGCCACAGCCCTGTAATTCTCCAGCATCACATCCCTGTACAGGGCCCTCTGGGAAGGACCCAGGCCGGTCCATTCGTTCTCAGAGAAGTAGACGGCCACATCCTCGAAGGTCACAGACTCCTGAAACAACATGTGTTTATATGCCCTAGGATAATCCCAGGACCCAGGCCTGGAGTAACTGATAGACAGGGTACCAAGAAGTACTGGCAGGGACACCTGTTGGGATTCGGGATTCTGGATTCTGAATGTCTCTCAGAAGAAGATTTTGCTCCCTACTTACAAACATACAAGGGATCAGCCATCAATTTTCATATGTCTCTTCATCTTTATTTCAGCAACATCTTCTCATCTTTTTCATTAGTCTCTGCAAAAGTTTTTGCTGTTTATCCCTATACTCCCAAACCACCATCTGTACTCTAGGTCCCAAACTTTCTCTACAATGTGTCCTCCTTCAGAAGTCTGTAACCCTTGATAAGAACTATGAAGCCTGTGCCAAACACTTTATATATATATATATATATATATATTACTTTATATACTCACTGCCTTACAAAGAGGGTATTAGATCCACTTAACAGAAGAAGAAGCCAAGGCTTGGAGTGATTAACTTCTCACAGAGTTCCAGAGTTGAGACAGAACCAAGGCCTACTTAACTCACTGGCTCCCCCTACATGCCACATTGCCTTCAAGTCCCCCTTCCTGCCAATCTTGCTGCCCCAGTGTAGGACTCTTCCTCTTCTCTCCTTCCCAATCACAAAGAGGCAGCTAAGGCCTCCTCAGGACACTCAGGTTACCATGGAGACTACTCATCAGGATAACTCCTAACTGTAATTCTACTCCCTACACTCCCCCACCTTCAACTCATTCTCTGAAACAACCCACTCACTATCGTCCCACATCCCAACCTCAATGTCCCCTTTATTTCTAGGAGTCTCGGCTCTTCCATCTTCTTTCCTTTCTGTGAAACCCTCCTCCTTTAAACAGTGCTAACCTACAGCTAGCACTGTTTAAGGAGGAGGGTCAAGACTTCCTTGGCTCGGCACCTGTAGCTCAGCAGCTAGGGCGCCACTGGAGCTGGCGGCCTGCCAAACAACAAAGACAATCACAACAACAAAAATATAGCCAGGTGTTGTGGCAGCCTCCTGTAGTCCAGCTACTTGGGAGGCTGAGGCAGGAGCATCGCTTAAGTCCAAGAGCTTGAGGTTTCTGTGAGCTGTAACAGCACAGCACTCCACTGAGGGGGACATAGTGAGACTCTCTCTCTCTCAAAAAAAAAAAAAAAAAAAAAAACTTCCTCAAGGCCAGGTGTGGTTGGCTCACGCCTGTTATCCTAGCACCCTGGGAGGATGAGGAGTGTGAATTGCCTGAGCTCAGAAGTTCGAGGCCAGCCTGAGCAAAAGCCAAGACCTGTTGTCTAAAAAAACTAGCCAGGCATTTAGAGGCACCCGTAGTCCCAGCTACTCAATAGGCTGGGGCAAGACATCACTTGAGCCCAAAGTTTACTGTGAGCTATGACTCCACCCACTCTGCCCAGGGCGTCAAAGTGAGACTCTGCCCACCCCACCCCCCAAAAAACTTCTAATTCCCGATCATTGTCTCAATCAGGATCTGTCTTGGCCATATGAAGGAGCCCATCTCTGGTCCATTTCCTTATTAGTCCTTACCCTACAAAGCCCCCACAGTGATTTCTCCAGCACCCCAGAGCTCAAAGACTTTGTCTAGTTCACGTTTATCTATCTAATGAAGTCCAAATTCCTCTGCACTGCAGACAATTCCATTCACTATTCAGAGACCCAGCTTACCTGCCCCACTATATTCACCCACTATATGCTCACCATTCAGTTGGGAAACTAAACTCTTCCTCTTTCAGACCTGTGTCCCTGCACTTGAAGATCCCTTTGCCTGAATATCCAGTTATTCCCTCCTGTGCCTGGAAACTCCTGTTCGTCCTAATAACCAGCTGGAACAACCAGCTCAGTACAACCAGCCTCTTTGGAATTCTGGCTATTCCATCACTACGCACAGGGCTCTGGAAGTACTCTGCCCCAGCACCTGGATCGTGCCCTTGTCACAGCACGTCTTCCTCCTGGGCAGCTCAGGTGCGGGGTGTCGAACTCACCTCTCCCCGTGCCTGGCCCTCCAGGCCCAGCCACTCTAATGAGTTCCACCTCCATTTTCCAGCAGCCGCAGCACCAGCCCCGGTCCCACTCTTTCTCTGGGCCTGGTGCCCCGAGCAGGGCCGAGCCCGCCCAGGTGCCGGCCATGCACTCACCCGGCTGGCCCAGGCCTGCGCCGGCGGTCCCGGCAGCGAATCTAGGTCAGGGCGGAGCAGCACCCGGCTCATCTGGGTCGCGGCCGCCATGGCCCGGGCCGCCCAAAGGGGAAGCGAGCGCGCACCGGGCCTGACCAGAGGCTGCCCAGGGCAGGGGGAGAGACACTCTGGACCGGGCCGAGGAGGGGCGCTCTCGGTCCCCGCCAGCCCCCTGCCCGGCTTCCCCGCACGGGCCAGAGCTCTGCACCCAGGGGGTGGAGGCGACCACGCTGGTGCCGTCGCGGCTGCTCTAGGATGGTGGAGGAAGCCGCGTCTCTGTGGTCCCCCTTTCTTGCCCTGGGAGGGAGGGGAGAGAAGTCTGATTCTTCCCGAGACACGATTACTCCTGGGCGCTGCTTTGGGGATCCGGCATGTTGGTGGCAGTGGAAGAGGGTTCCTCTGGCAATCAGATCACCCCTTCTCTCTTCTCTCCTCGCTGCGCCCTACATTGTATGGATGCTGATAGCACACACTTCACTCAGCTGCGCCTGTTCGTTCATCTGCCTCTCCTTTCTAGTTTCCACACTCCCGGGGAGCAGATTACGCGTTCTTGACATCCCCATCTTTGTACCTCGAACATCCGTCCAATGGCTAGTTCGCAACCTCTTGGGGGACTAATTTCTTTAATTGCCAAGGAATACTTGTTAAAAGTGTTTGACTAGTTTTTCAGCTGAGCTCAAAGAGAAAGTGGTTTATCTAATATCACATATCGTGCCAGGAAGTTAAGTTGTTGTTTGCTTGTTTTTAACAGAGTTGTAAAAAGAAATGAAGACTCCAAATAAGAACAAGCAAAAGCTATTATTCACAACTTGCTATAGCGAGGGAGTCAGCCCCAATCACTTGCATTTGACAGATGACTTAAAGTCAGCCTGAAGACTGGGGAAGCTTCATAGTGGAACAAAAGGGAAGCCTTCGGGGTATGCCCAGATCGGAAGTTGTTAGCCTGGGAGAGCTATCCGGTAGCTAACTAGAAGCCAGTACCTTATGTAATTGGTTAGGGGGAAATATATGGCTTTTGGGGGTTGGTCTTAAGTTGGAAGTAGGGGTAAAAATCCACAGAGACGGGTGGATTCCCTGAGCTTACAGGATGGAGACCAGCCTGAGCCAGAGTGAGACCCCATCTCTAAAAATAGGTGAGCGTTGTGGCAGGGGCCTGTAGTTCAAGCTACTTGGGAGGCTGAGGCAAGTGGATCATTTGAACACAAGAGTTTGAGGTTGCTGTGACTCTACGAAGGGTGACAAAGTGAGACTCTGTCTCAAAAAAAAGGAAAGAAGGTAGGTTAGGTGATATCTTAGGGTGGTTTTGATCTGCATTTCTCTGATAATTAGGGATGATGAGCATTTTTTCATATGTTTGTTAGCCTTTTGTCTATCTTCCTTAGAGAAGGTTCTGTTCATCTCTCTTGCCCATTGATATAAGGGATTGTTGGCTTTTTTATGCTGATTTATTTGAGTTCTCTGTAGATCCTAGTTCTAAAGTTTTTGTCCAATTCAAGTTTTGGTTGTTGTCTCCTTAGCTGTACAGAAGCTATTCAATTTAATTAAGTCCCATTTGTTTATTTTTGTCACTGTTACAATTGCTATGGAAGCCTTCTTCATAAAATTTTCCCCAGGCTGATAACTTCAAGTGTTTTCCCCATAGTTCTTCAAGGATTTTTATTGTTTCATACCTTAGATTTAGATCTTTTATCCATCTAGAATCAATTTTAGTGAGTGGAGAAAGATGCCGGTCCAGTTTCATTCTTTTACATGTGGTTACCCAGTTCTCTCAGCTCTATTTATTGAATAGGGATTCTTTTCCCTAGTGTGTGAGTGCCATGGCATCACTACTCACACCAAACTCAAACTCTTTGGCTTAAGTAATTCTCTTGCCTCAGCATCCCAAGTAGCTGGGACTATAGGCGCCTGCCACAGTGCCTGGCTATTTTTTGTTGCAGCTGTCATTGTTGTTTAGCTGGCCCAGGCTGGGTTCAAACCCACTAGCCTCGGGTGTATGTGGCCCGCACCATAACCACTGTGCTATGGGCGTGGAGCCATTTTTTCCAAATCTTGAAAGTATGATGTTGGTATTTTAATAGGGATTGAATTGAATCTGTATCACTTTGGGATGTGTAGACATTTTCACAATGTTGATTCTTTCCAGCCATGAGCATGGTATGTTCTTCCATTTGTTAATATCTTCTGCTATTTCTTTTCTTAGGTTTTGGCAATTTTCTTTATAGAGGTCCTTCACCTCTTTTATTAGGTATATTCCTAGGTATTTCATTTTCTTTGAAGCTACTGTGAAGGAACTTGTGTCCTTGAGTAGCTTCTCATCTTGGCTGTTAATGTAATATACAAAGGCTTCTGATTTGTGGACAGTGATTTTATATCCTGAGACATTGCTATATTTTTTATCACTTCTAGGAGTCCTGGAGTTGAGTCTTTGGGGTTCTCTAAGATCATATCATTGACAAAGAGGGAGAGTTTGATCTCCTTTGCCCCCACTTGGATGCCCATTATTTCCTTCTCTCACCTGACTGTATTAGCTAGAACTTCCTGCACTATGTTGAATAGTAGTTGTTATAGAGGACAGCCTTGTCTCATTCCAGTTCTAAGTGAAAAAGCTTTCAGTTTTATTCCATTCAGTATTACATTAGTTGTGGGTTTATCGTAGATGGTTTCAATCAATTTAAGAAATGTGCCAGCCTATGCCTATTTTCTTCAGAGTTCTAATTAGAAAAGGATGCTGAATTTTATCAAAGGCTTTTTCTGCATCTATTGAAAGGATTGTATGGCCTTTGTTTTTTGCTTTTGTTGATATGGTTAATTACAGTTATGGACTTGCCTATGTTAAACCAGCCTCGCATCCCTGGGATGAAACCTACTTTATGATGAGTGATTTTTTTTAATGTGCAGCTGTAATCTATTAGCTAGGATTTTATTGAGAATTTTTGCATCTATATTCACTAGTGAGATTGGTCTGAAGTTCTCTTTTTTACTTGGGTCTTTTCCTGGTTTTGGTATCAGGGTGATGTTTGCTTTATAGAATGTGTTAGGAAAGATTCCTTCCTTCTCAATGCAAAATATATTCTATAATATAGAATTATAGAATTCTGGTGTGAAGCCATCAGGACCAGGGCATTTTTTTCTTGGGAGATTTTTTATAGTTTGTTGGATCTCAGTGCTTGAAATTGGTCTGTTCAAGAAACCTATTGCTTCGTTGTTAAGTCTAGGGAGAGAGTGTGATTCTGGGTTTTGATCCATTTTCTCCACATTGTCAAATTTTGGGACATAGAGTTTCTTGTAGTACTCAGAGATGGTCTCTTTTACCTCTGTGGCATTTGTTATTTCCCCTTTATGGTTTCTGATTGAGGTTATTAGAGATTTTACTTTTCTGTTTCTAGTTAATCTGGCCAAAGTTTTATCAATTTTATTTATTTTTTCAAAAAAACAACTTTTTGTTTTGTTAATTTTCTGAATGATTCCTTTGTTTTCAATTTCATTCATCTCTGATTTAATTTTGGTTATTTCTTTTGTTCTGCTGGGTTTGAGATTAGATTGTTCCTTTTCCAATTCCATAAAATAGTACATGAGTTTGTTGATGTTCTCTTTTTCTGATTTTTGAATGTAGGTATCTACTGCAATAAATTTCCCTCTAAACACTGCTTTTGCTGTATCCCACAGGTTTTGGTAACTTGCATTGTCATTGTTTTTTATGTTTGAGGAATATAACATATCTCTTTTATCTCTTCCTGAACTCAATGATCATTCAGCATAATTGTTTAATTTCCAAGTCTTTATGTGTGGATGAACATTTTTGTTGGAGTTGAGTTCCACCTTTATTGCCTTGTGGTCTGAGAAGATACAAGGTGTAATTTCTATTCTTCTAATTTTTCTGAGATTTGATTTGTATCCTAGGATGTGGTCAATTTTGAAGTATGTACCATGGGCTGACAAGAAAAATGTATATTCTTTAGCTTTGGGATAGTGTGTTCTGTATATGTCTATTAATCATATTTGTTCTAGGGTCACGTTTAAGTCCTTTATGTCTTTGTTTTGTTTCTGTTTAGAGGATCTGTCCAGTTCTATTGAGGGGTGGTAAAGTCCCTGACTATTAGGGTACTATGGGATATCATATTGCCCATCAAGATCTATTTCATAAATCTGGGACCATTTAAGTTGGGTGAATAAATGTTGAAAATTGAAATGTCTTGAGTATAAATCTGGAGAATTTGAATAAAATTATTTATGATTCATTTAAAAAAGAAAATTGAAATTTCTTCTTGTTGAATTGTTCCTGTGACTAGTATAAAGTGTCCATTTTTTGCCTTTCTTAACTTTAGTTGCTTTAAACCCACTTGTATCTAAAAATAAGATTGCAACCCTCCTTTCTTCTGATTTCTGTTTTCTTGAAACATTGTTTTCCGTCTCTTAACCGTATTAAGGGATAGAAACAGCATATGGATGGCTTAGTACTTTTTAAACAAATCAGCCAGCTTGTGCCTCTTCAGTTATAAGTTCAGTCCATTGACATTTATTCAGAGGAATGATAAGTGTGGTGGAGTTCTAGTCATCTTATTTTGTGTAAGTCCATTATGTAGTTTTCTCCTTTGGGCCATTGTGGAAGCTATGTTTGATCTTTAGCTTCTGGGTGTTTACTTTGCTGGCCCTTTGTGGTGGTCAGTGTTGAGAATAGGTCTGAGTACTTCCTGTAGAGCTGGTCTTGTTGTGGCTAATTTCCTCAGTGCTTGTATATCCCCCAAAATATTTGATTTCTCCATCAATTTTGAAGCTTAGTTTAGCAGGTTACAGAATTCTGGGCTGAAAATTATTTTGTTTACAATCGTTGAAGGTGGATAACCATGCTCCTCTGGCTTGGAAGGTTTCATTGGAAAAGTGGGCTGTGATCATAATGGCTCTTACTTCTAGCTGCTTGCAGAATTTTTTTCTTTCATCTTGACTTTAGGTTCATTACAATGTGTCTTGGAGAGCCTCTGTTGGAGTTGAGATGATCTAGGGTTCAATATCCATCTTAAAGGAGTTTGTTGAAGTCTTTAGTAAAAGTTTTCATTTATGATGGTCTCCAGTAGGGCTTCCTTTCCTTTGGAAAAATCTTCCCCTTCAGGAATCTCTATTATTCATCCATATATTTGAATGCATCATGGAATCTCATAGTTCTGTAAGTGCCTGTTCTGCTTTCTTTGTCTTCTTTGCTGCCTCTTTTAACTACCTGGGTTTTATCATGAAAACTTTATTCTCTAGCTCTGAGGTTCTTTCTTCTCCATGGTCTGGCCTATTTTTGATACTTTCTACTGCATCTTTACATTCCCTAATTGTCTCCTGCATTTCCTTAACATCCACCATATCCTTTCTATATTCTACATATTTCCCATCTGATTTTTCATTCTGTCTTTCCATTTTCTCATCCATTCCTTTTATTGTCTTTATAATCCATATTTTAAATTCCTTGAAA
Organism: Arctocebus calabarensis; assembly: GCA_963573935.1. Classification (NCBI taxonomy): domain Eukaryota; kingdom Metazoa; phylum Chordata; class Mammalia; order Primates; family Lorisidae; genus Arctocebus; species Arctocebus calabarensis. The sequence continues at coordinate 23,102 of CAUYON010054206.1, forward strand.
AGTCCATTAATTCTTTATAGGTGGATTCTTCTGCAGTAGCTTCTTCATGGTCCCTTAGGGTAGTTCTTCTGTTTTAGTTGTTCATGTTGCCTGAATTTTTCTTTTGTTTCCTTCTCATGTGTTCTTTCTTCTTGTTCACGTTCTTGTCCTCCTTTTTCCTTCTCACTGCCTCCTTTGTTTCAAATAAAAGTCCTTGCTCTCGATGACAGTATGTTGCAATATGTTTCCAGAACACCAAGTGGTGCTGTGGTTTTTTTAGGAGACAAAGAGCACAGCAAGCAACCTCTATGGTCCTTATTCCAAACTTAGTTGCCTTTGGTGATTGCCTGATTGTTTCCTCAGCAGTCAGACGTTGCCAGATGGGGATCTTAAAGCTCACAAGAATCCTTCAGGGGCAGGTCTCACAGTGTACCCTGACTCCAGTTCCTGTGTCATGTGGGAATCCCTAAGACTGTCCCGGGAGTGGAGTTCTGATCTCAGCAGGTGGAATTACAATGGCTGTGACTTATGCCCCTGCTAAGACCTTTTCACAACCTCCCCACAATGGCAGCCCCCCGGGCCCTGAGACCTTCTCAATATGGCTGGTTTCTAACCACCAAACCTATGGCAAATCCATTCCAATGGGCATTCAAATCTGGTTGCCGTATACCGTTTGAGTCCACCCACTCTTCCAAGCTTTTCACTCAAAGTGCAGCTTCCCCTAACAACTGAAAACTCCAAAAAGGCATCCTCCTGTCCCAGGCCTCTGTGGGCAGCCAGGCCATTCCAGCCAGTAGCAATCATTTGCCTAATTCATCACATTTCCACCTGTCTGGATCATATGCTGTATCCAGGTCACCACCTCCTCGCTGTACTCCCTCAGCTATGACTCTAGTTAAGGTCCTCCTGCCAGGTAATGCTGGGTTCTCTCTTTTTCCCTAGTCAGTCTATAAGAGCTCAGCTGAACAATCCTTCTGGTCTGGATCTTGCTCCACCCCCACAACAGATGTTTTTATTCTTATTTTGCAGGTAAAGAAAGTAGATCAGAGACATCAAGTAACCTGTTCCTAGGTCACACAGGACCAAGATTTAAGACTGTGCCCACTGGGGCTTCCGGAGCAAAATGGTGGCCGAGTAACAGCTTCCTTGCAACTGGGCATGGTGAGACTGGGGAGAGAAAACTTCAGGCATCTCTAGCTGGTGGGATCTGCCCAGAAACATCACTTTGGGGACACAGGGAGACAGCATGAGACTTCTGGACCCCATGAGAAAGGCAAAAACAGTGGAGAGCTGGCAAGTGGTTGCATGTGTTCCTTCGGTCTAATCCTGCTGGCAGCTGTAGGTACAGCAGCAGTGAGATTGCAAACTGGAAAGTCCTTACCTGTGAGCTATTTGGGTTTTTTTGGACTTGGCACTCAGTTGAACTACCTTGGGAGAACTTGGGCAAGAGTGTGGAGGTCTTTGAGTGTTGTCTAGGGCCCTGGAATGAGCCACTGAGCCAGACAGAGCTACCAGTGTGTGGTTGTGGGCTGTGTGGAGCCATTGTGGGAGAACTGCTCTGGAAAGCTCCACCCTCAGGGTCGCAGAACAAGCATCAGGTGGGAGTGAGTAATCTAATGACTGAGCAGCCTAAAGGTGGGGACTGAGACGCCTTGAAACCTTAGCCCTCAGGGGCATAGAGTGAGACCAGTTTTGGCACTGGGTAAGTGGATAGCCACTTAAGGAGTGATCCCAGTGACAAGCGCTTTCCTGGGAAAGCTTCTGTGTAGGCCAGGTTAGCAATTTAAAGAGCCTTCTAAGCGGGCTGAGGAGGATTTAGTCTCTCCACCCTGCGGGGTTTGAGAAATCATTAGAGGCCTCCAGTCTCCATTTCATACAGCTAAGCTATATCAGCATTGTGATTAACATATCATACCCCAGAAGATTACCTGTTGCCCAGACAATATTCAGACAGATATATATACTGCTTTGTTTTTGGTTTTGTTTTGTTTTGTGTTGTGTTGTTTGGTTTTGTTTTTGTTTTTTGTTTTTAATTTCAACATTTTCCCTATAGATTTTTCTTTTCTTTTTTTTCTTTCTTTAATTTCTTCCTTTTTCTGGTTTAAATATAATTTCCCATTGTTGCCTTTTTCAACAATTATAACTTCATTTTTGCTAGTGTTTCTATCCTTATTATTTGGTTTTTCCCCCATTTTTATCCCGTAAAGTTTTGGGTTTGCTTGTTTTGGTTTAATTTATTGCATTTTTGTCTTTCCTTTCTACTTGGTGGAGGTGGGGTACTGTGTCCAAACAGGCTGGCAAAGAGCTGCTGACCTAACCACCCAACTCAGCACCCCAGAGGTTGGGGGTTCTTAAGGTTAGGTTAAAATACCCAACTGTAAACCTATGTTGCTCCTGTCCCCCTCTTTCTGTGCCTCTCTTCTTTTTGTCAATAGTCACTTCTGCCCACCCCTTCTCCTTTTTCCTTTTTCTTTTCTTTCTTTTTTCTTTTTTTTTCCCTTTCTTTCTTTTTCCCTTCTTGCTCTTCAATCTTCTCATCCTTCTGGTCCTGTACCAAAAGGACTGATTGAAACCATACTCCAGAGGTGTGACAACTTAAAGAGCAGAAGGAAGTGAAAGGAAAATTGGGGCAAGGAAACAGATAAAAGAAATCACACATGAGGAAAAATCAGCAGAAAATTCCTGGCATCATAAAAACCCAGTCCAGAGCAAACCCCCCAAGGGACTGTGAGGTAGCTACTGCAGAGGATTCTACTTATAAGGAAATGTTATAAATGACAGAAAGGGAATTTAGAATACAGATGATGAAAACAATCAAGGAAATGAAGGAAAAAATGAAGGAAACTGCTGATAAAGTGAAAAATAACCAAAAGGAAATCCAAAAACAGAATCAATTAAGAGATGAACACTATGAAGAATATGAAAAGGATATAGCAGAGATGAAGGAACTGAAGCAGTCAATTAGGGAACTTAAAGATGCAATAAAAAGTATTAACAACAGATTAGACCATGCAGAAGAAAGAATCTCAGAGGTAGAGGACAAAGTTCTTGAGATAACTCAGATAGTTAAAGAGGCAGAAAAGAAGAGAGAAAAAACAGAATGTTCACTGACAGAATTATGGGACTCTATGAAGTGTTCAAACATATAAGTTATAGGTATCCCAAAAGGGGAAAAAGAATGCCCCAAGGGAATGGAAGCCATACTAGAGAATATTATAAATGAAAATTTTCCAAATATCACCAAAGATTCTGACACCCTCCTTTCAGAGGGATATCGGACCCCAGGTTGCCTCACCTCTAACCAAGCTTCCCCAAGACACATTGTGATGAACCTGTCTGAAGTCAAGGCAAAAGAAAAGATTCTTCAAGCTGCCAGGAGTAAGCACCAGTTGACCTACAGGAGAAAATCTATCAGGGTGACTATAGACTTCTCTAATGAAACTTTCTAAGCAAGAAGACAATGGTCATTACCTTTAATCTACTTAAACAGAACAATCTCCAGCCCAGAAATCTATGTCCTATGAAACTAAGCTTTAAAATTGACAGAGAAATCAAATCACTTACTGATATACAAACATTGAGGAAATTCGCCACAACAAGAAATGGAAATAGAGCTACAGGAAATAGAGCTCTTCACACTGACCATCAAAATGGATCAACAGCAAAGTAAGAACTCAAAAAATTAAAGGACAGAACTTAACTTCCACACTGATGCAAAAGATAAAACTAAGCAATGGACTCTCACAAAATAAGATGAATAGAACACTATATATTTATCAATTATCCCAATAAATGTCAATGGCTTGAATTCCCCACTGAAGAGGCATAGATTGGCTAACTGAATTAAAAAACACAAGCCATCCATTTTTTGTCTGCAGGAAACACACCTAGCTTCAAAAGACAAATTAAAACTCCAAGTTAAGGGTTGGAAGACAATTTTTCAGGCAAATGGAATTCAGAAGAAAAGAGAAGTTGCAATCTTATTTTCAGATACATGTGGATTTAAAGCAACTAAAGTCAAAAAAGACAAGATGGTCACTTTATATTGATCAAGGGAAAAATACAACAAGAAGACGTTTCGATTCTAAATATTTATGCACCCAATTTAACTGCTCCTAGATTCTTGAAACAGACCTTACTCAGTCTCAGCAATATGCTATCCTATAATCCATAATAACAGGGGACTTTAATACTCCTCTTACAGAGGTGGACAGATCTTCTAAACAGAAATTAAACAAAGATATAAGGAATTAAATGAGACCCTAGAACAACTGCGCTTGATAGATGTATATAGAACACTCCATCCCACAGATAAAGAATATACATTCTTCTCATCAGCCCATGGAACATTCTCCAAAATTGATCATATCCTCGAATAGAAAAGAAACCTCAACAGAATCAAAAGAATTGAAATTTTACCTTGTATTTTCTCGGACCACAAGGCACCAAAGGTGGAACTCAATTCCAACAAAAACTTTCAACCTCACACAAGGGCATGGAAATTAAACAACCTGTCAAATGAAGTGGGTGCAGGAAGAAATAAAGCAGGAAATCATTAACTTCCTTGAGAATAACAACAATGAAGACACAAGCTACCAAAACCGGTGGGATACTGCAAAAGCAGTTCTAAGAAGAAAATTTATCACTTTTAGATGCCTACATTCGAAAAACAGAAAGAGAGAACATCAACAAACTCACAAGCCATCTTATGGAATTGGAAAAAGAAGAACAATCTAACCCTAAACCTAGCAGAAGAAAAGAAATATCCAAAATTAAAACAGAGATCAACGAAATTGAAAACAAAAAAATCATTCAGAAAATTAATGAAACAAAGAGTTGGTTTTTTGAAAAAATAAATAAAATAGATAAACCTTTGGCCAGACTAACTAGAAACAGAAAAGTAAAATCTCTAGTAACCTCAATCAGAAATGATAAAGGGGAAATTACAACTGATGCCACAGAGATACAAGAGATCATCTCTGAATACTACCAGAAACTCTATGCCCAGAAATTTGACAATGTGA
>CAUYON010054207.1:0-22426 GCA_963573935.1 Arctocebus calabarensis
GGGGAGCGGGGCGCGTGGGGAGCGGGAGGCGTGGGGAGCGGGGGCGCGTGGGGAGCGGGGGTGCGTGGGGAGCGGGGCGCGTGGGGAGCGGGAGGCGTGGGGAGCGGGGGCGCGTGGGGAGCAGGGCGCGTGGGGAGCAGGGCGCGTGGGGAGCAGGGCGCGTGGGGAGCGGGGCATTGGCTCCTTCAAGTCACCAGCAAAGGCCTGAGCGCTCCTCGCGGGTAAAGGGAGCGGGAAGGCAAGCGTCCCAGCGTCCCGGCCTCCGGGCAGGAGAGATGCCTCTGGGCTCTGATTTCTGGCTCGTGACTGGCTTGAGCCACTTGGGTGAATTATAAGAGGTTGGGCGAATACGTTTGCGAACTCTCCCTAGAAATGCTGTGTGCCTCTTTGGCTCTGTACGGCGTCGAGCATTCTGATGCGTTAATGCGGCTCTGGTGGCCTCTGCCTGAGACAAGAGGAACAGCTACGAGGTCGACAGCTTGGCCAGAGGAAGGAGGAGGCCTTGAAAACACCCTGAAGGTGCTGTTAGCCGTCCAGGCAGAAGTAGCGGCTTCAGGATGAATAGACAAAGGCTCTGCCAACTATTTACTTATTTACTTATCTAAGAGAGAGTCTCACTCCGCCACCCTGCGCAGAGGGCCAGGGCTCACGGCTCACAGCAACCTCACCCTGTTGGAGCCCAGCGACCCCCTTTTCTCAGCCGCGGCACTGAACCCAGGGAGACGAGCCAGACCCTGTTTCAGAAAGGAAAACAGAAACCACATTTCAGTACATTCGCTAAGCATGTATGTGTTAACACTGATATAAAATACCACCTTCTTATGTGAACTCGCCGTATTATAATCACATGGATCCTGGAACAGACCACGACAAGTGTCTGTATTTCTATTCTCCTTTTTACACAGCTGACCTGCCTTTGGTGCCACGGTCAGTGCTAACTGGACATGGTTACCAGACCAGTAGGCCTCTGATCCCTTACCTAATTCATTTATTTCAATTTAAGTCCATTTTATTTATTTAAAAATGAATGTCTAACTCATACATTGAAATTAAATATTCAATAAATAAATAAATTTAAAGTCATACATTTATTTTGTGAGCAGCGGATTGACAGTTGGTATAGGCTGGGCAGGGAAAGATTTATTACTTCGGCAGCCCTCGGATTGTCCCTGACCAACTTCTCCCTCTTTCCCGTATTCATTTCATACCGTTTGGAACACACAGAATATCACTCAGAGCATATTCTTAATGAAACTAGCCCGCATAATGAGACGGTGCTGTGATGACACTGACTTTACTACGCCTGGAGTCTGGGAAGCCGCCCCTTCAGCTGTTAAGGTGAGACCCGGCACCGGAGCACACACACCGTGCCATGGCTTTCATATTTATAGTCTTTACTTAGCTCAGAACAGCACTGTAATTTATAGAGCTTTTGGCACATGTATGTTGATTAGTCTTTCAAATGGCCACTATCAAAATGAATAATGTCCCTTCTGGAGAGGCCACGCAAAGTGTTGATTTATTCTGGAGCAGCAAAGGTAGAGTCAACTGTCAGCTAATCGTATGAACGGCAGAGATGCAACAGGAAACATTCCCAGGTAATCCATAAGCATTTTATTTGACAAATGATTGAAATTTTCTTGTATTATTTATTTCACAGCAAAAAGCCAAAATTGAATGGCTTGAATTATGGGTTCTTAAACTTCTCTGAATTTCACTCTGCTAATGAAGGGACACATGGGCAAAACTTATTCAGCAGAAGGCGGAAGGCCTGGATAATTCACCAGCAGTGTAATCAAAGCTCAAATAACCACAGGTTCACTCTTTTTCTTCTGGCAAGATATATAAGACACAGTAGCATTTAGGTTGAATTATAGAATTAGAAAGCACATGGTATCGGACACTGTGTATTTCATGCCTTTTGTTAATTTTACTAGTTGTCCTTAAAATTAGTTATATTGATCTCATATGAAAATTTAGTAATAATTTCTGCAACGCAGGGCACATATCAGGGAATAAATCTGCTGTTGCCTTTCCTCCCTCTAGTCCCAGTGAACATAATGTCATATTTACTTCAGGCACTTCAAGGAAACTTATTAAACACCCATTCTGTGGAAGTCATTCTGATAATTACCAAACCAAGGCATGGGTAAATTATATCTCTAGCAGAATGTATAATTTGTTTTAGGGAGAAAAAGACCTGTATATGAATAAATCTAATACAAGCTACTATCAAACAATGTCCCAAGGAACAAGAAAATTGCTGATTACTTCTCCGTAGGAAAACAGGCGATCCTTCCAAAAGGAAGCTGTTTCTCAAATACCCGTAATGCGAAGGATTGCAAAGTTAGAGATTGTAAAGGACAGCTAAGAGGTAAATTAAAGGGTGATAACGGAGGCATAGGGGGAGAAATCAAAAGTCATACTTAAGGTTTGGCATCAATTTCAACAACCATAGAAAAGAAGAGGTCAAGGAATGAAATGAATGTTACAAAAACAATGGAAGTAAGATCACACAGTCTGTGTTCAATGTCACGGACTTGGATGGGAGATGATTTAACAACTTGGAAAAAGAGTGAGCCTTGAAGCTCAGAAAGTGATTCCACCTGACATTTGTAGCTTATAAGCTGTGTGAGAAGCACAACCATGCTGTGTCTGCATTTGCCCTGCTGCAGAATTCCACTAATACCTCTCAGACTAGCGTGAAGCCCCCAAACGCCCCATGTAAGGTCCCTCAGCTCTGTCTATACCAGACAGGTCCTGCCAGAGTCAGGCGAGGATTGATTGGCACGGAAAACTGTAGGGGTATCTTTTTGAAAAGTGGTTTGAACAAAGTGACATTGTAAGTGGAGAGACCAGACGGTTTGTTACAATAGTTTAATAATTAGGTAAATGTGAGGATGTAAACTGGCAGCCGATACCTGCGTGAGGACAGCTTGGCAAACCAGAAGGAAATCAAGAATCTAGGGAGGCGTCAGCTGGACAGCCAGGGAAACTATCCTGAGAAAGTTTGTAGAAGGTAAAAATTGACCCTGTACCCCACTAAAAATCACATGGATGAGTCGAGGAGTGACGTTTTCGTGGTACTTCTGGACACTTCTGGAAAGAGCATAGAGGTCCCTAAGTTAAAATGCTGCTTTAAAGCCATATAAATGGCAGAATAGCAGATGGCATAGAGAGTTAGCATCGCTTTTGTACTTATGAAAGAAAATACAGGGCAGCGCCTGTGCCTCAAGGAGTAGGGTGCTGGCCCCATATACTGGGGGTGGTGGGTTTAAACCTGGCCCCGGCCAAAAAAACAAAGAAAGAAGATAAGGAAATTTCTAAATAATAACTCGTGTGCAATAAAAAAAAAATTCTGTAAAAAAAAAACTGTAACAGTTTTGCATCTTTAGAATTTTTTTTTATTGCACACGAGTTATTATTTAGAAATTTCCTTATCTTCTTTCTTTCTTTCTTTCTTTCTTTCTTTCTTTCTTTCTTTCTTTCTTTCTTTCTTTCTTTCTTTCTTTCTTTTTTGGGGGAGACAGTCTCACTTTGTAGCCCTCAGTAAAGTGCTGTGGCCTCATAGTTCACAGTAACCTCCAATTCTTGGGCTCAAGCAATTCTCTTGCCTCAGCCTCCTGTGTAGCTGGTACTACAGGCACCTGCCACAGTGCCCTGCTATTTTTAGAGATGAGGTCTTGCTCTTGGTTTCCAACCTATGGGCTCAGGCAATCCAACTACTTTGTCATCTCTGAGTGCTGTGTCTTCTTTCTCTCTTTCTTTCTTTCTTTTTTTTTTTTTAGCTGGGGCTGGGTTTAAACCCACCACCATTATGTCAATCAGGTTGATAAAAATATCTCAGATTGCATATGAAGCCCGCACACTGTACCCCATGATTGAACTAATGTACATAGCTATGATTCAATTAAAAAAAAAGATGCAATACTCCATGTTAACTGGATTCTATTTTAAGAAATTATGCCTCATTTAGGCACCAAAGGTGACCAATCATAGAAGTCCATAACAGAAGGTGGGATTGGTAACTATCTGTTCATCAATTCTTTATTAACTGCAACAGTAAACCTAAATTTTACTATAGTGTTCCTGACTGCATGGATGGCAATAACACCAACAATAATAACGGAATAGTAATAATAAAACAGGTGGCCAATGTTTATGGGTTTCTCATGCTGTGACAGAAATTAGAAGGATGACGTTAATTTCTCCAGTTTATAGGAGAGGAGATTCATTCCTGGAGAAGTTAATGAAGGTTGTACATCCATACTGCCAGGAAAAGGCTTTGTCTTTTACTCTAAGCCCATTCTCTTCACTGCTGATTTCATACCACTTCCAGTGGAATGCAGGGTTTGTGTATGATTTGTCAGTGAAGAGAAGCCAGTCAACTTGAAGCACAGTGAGAAGATAACTCGTGAATATTTTTATCACATACGTGACTATCTATGTCAGAGACCTGAGTGATGTTCAAGGCCATTAGGCTGGCGTGAAGTTTTTAAAATATTTCCTCACGTCCTTTTACGATGTCTCAGTCACCATCAGTAACGCTTCTTTTGTATCTCTGAGTGAATGTAATAACCACTATTGCAACTGTGCTGGTGCTAAAATAATAGAAAGGGAAAAAAAGGAAAAAAAATCTTAGGAAGCTCTAGTGTTTTCATTTTCCATGCACGAATCTACTATAAGAAAATATATAAATTATTAAAATCCCCCCAAGTGTACAGAATAAACAAACAAATAAATAAAATGAGAAAAAAGATAAGAACACTTTAAAAATACTTTTCTTTTTTATAAGTACAAATAGGAATGGTATCTAATTTGTTTTCTCTCAATTATTAATTAAACGCTGGAGATATTTAAGCAACTTTTATGTTATTAAATTAGGAGCACAAGACTTTTAAGTTTTAAAAGAACAGATGGACAGAATAATGACCAACAACACAAAACAAAGTACAAATAATTGATAAAAACATGAGCTAAAACTTAAAACAAACATAAAAATATTCTCAACAGGTACGGAATACAAATAAAAATACATTATTGCAATCTGGAACAAAAATTTCTTTCAAAACTAAAAAAAAATAGATTCATTGAATGATAAAAGAAATGTCAATTTCATCTTTTTATGGGGAATTTGTGTGGACTCTTAAGATTTATGTGAAATAGACAAATTTCTTTTAAAAAATCTAATTTAAAAAATTGTCACAAAAGAGAGATATGTCAAGAGTCTATAACTTTCAAAGACATAAATATTCACAGAGAGAAAATGTGAAACCAATATGGCTTCAGAAATATCCACAAAGCAAGTAGGGGGGAAATGAAGATAATGTTGCCCCCATTCTTCCTCAGAATAGAAAATGTAGAAATGTTTCTCAGTCATCTAATGAGACCAGTATAAATTTAGAATCAATTTAATGGAGACATTATAAATTAGACAAACTAGAACCCAATTTAATTAATGAACACAGATGAAAAATTATACACAAAACACTAAGACATTAGAAAGTAACAATGTATAAGAAGAAGCTGTGATGCCATAATTTATATTTTCTCAGAAATAAAATGTTAATTTAATACTTAAAAACCAATGTTATTTCACCACATTAGCAGAGTAAGGATAAGCTGATTTAATTATCTCAACTGTTTTAGAGAAAGTATTTAAAAAATCAATTTCTATTCTTTATAGGCATTGATCAAACTAGAAATTAAAATAATGGGATACAAATTAAGTATAAAATCCCCAAACTTCCCTGAGGCCATGACAGGTGTCCTCAGAAGAGGGAAGAGAGGGGAGACCCAACCCCCTACACAGGTGGAGGCAGAGTTGAGGTGCCCTGTCATTGAGGAAAGGGCAGCAGTTGCCAGAGTCTAGTCTATATTTCTATAATAGAAATAGATTTCTGAACACTGTACTTATTTGTAGCATTTTGAAAGATCCCTCTCATACGCTGAATGATGTAAGAGAGTTCTCATTGCCACCATTTTTTATTAAATATTTTAGGCATTATAATAAGGCAGGAGAAATGGTATAACAATCAAAAAGAACAAATAAAATTACCATTATTTAAAATAAACAGGTCGTATACATTTTAAATTCAAAATACCATGTAGATACATTATTAGGATGTGTGGATTCAGCTATTTTATTTTGGAGTTATCTAAAAAACAGCTATATACGTAAAATCAGACTTAATGCTGAAATAATACAATTTTTTAAAATTTCATGATTTATAATAGCATTGGAAATACAAAATATTTAGAAATACGAGATCTACCAACTAAGTTTGTCAATTTGCCCCTGTGCGCACATTGACAGCCCTGTCCAGGCCCCTCAGTACGTTTCTTGCCCTTGGTAAATCAGTGTCTCACAGCCGTGTTCACGTCCATGTGTGAGGATGTTCGCTCAATAGCATTCATTATTGTTGTTGTGTGTTTTTATGTGCCATCAATATAATGGAAGAACTTGAACTAGAGCAACAGACATTACATTTCTTGTTTATTTTCTTGGTAAAAGTGGAAGTGAAATCAGGGACATCTTAGCCCAAGTTTCAGGGGCTAATGCCAAGAAGAAAATGGCAGTGAGGGGAGAGAAATCATCGCTGATGGATACAGGTCAGGGCAGCCAGTACCTGGTGTCTGGCCCCTTTGGCTCATAATTTATCTATTACATTAATTCATATGATTGTAGCAGAAGTTTATTCCATGGTCTTAGGGCTCACAGTAACCTCAAATTCCTGGGCTCTGGAAATCCTCTTGCTTCAGCCACCCAAGTAGGTTGGACTGAATGCCTATATTACCATGCCCAGCTAGGTTATTTTATTATTATTATTATTATTATTATTTTAGTACAGATGGGGTCTTGTTTTTGTTCAGACTGGTCTTAACACCCCTTAGCTCAAGAGATCCACCCATCTCCCAGAGTGCTGGGATTATACCATGAGCCATTGCTCCTGGACTGAGTTACTTGTTTGCTAAAACTCCCTCACGCACGGGGCCTGGCCTTGTGAGCTGGTTCATTGTCAAGATGCGAGAGCCATGAGTTGTTGGTACAAAGTTCAGGTTGTTTTCATCTAACTTTTTCACTCAGTCTCTTCAACACATCTAAGTAATCTCCGTTAACTGTTTGTCCAGTTGGCATAATTCCATAATGAACAGTCTTTCTGACATCTAAACACCTTAGCAGCATTGTTCTGACTCGGAATTTGGACCAGTGGTCGAAGAGAACTGGCTGACATCCACTGTGCACTGTGAGGCTTTATGATCTAATGCCTTAAACTCTTACAGATATTATCTCCAACAGTGACTTTTAAATTTAGTTTTCTAGTTGCTCCAAGTTCAGGCAAAAGAAATAACAGCAATAAAAGAATGCATGATTAAATAAATAAATCAATAAATAATAACCTGTTCAAAGAGGCAGAGATGCTTCTGAGAGGCACAGGTAACCTTTACACTCTTGAGATGTCACAGATTTGGTTTTATAAAGAAATGTTAATGACACCTACCTGCTTCAAACTGAAATGTTCTTTCTTCCTACTCAGAAACACTCTTACATTGTCGAGTAGCATTGCCAGATTCCCAAAATGACAAATGTATCCCCTGAAGTCAAAGCAATGCAGGAGCCTTTGTCAGGTAGATACATTTCTTTTCTGGGTAAAATATTAAGCTGTGTCTGGTAACTAGTAGTTAAGCAGGGATGTGTTTGTTATGATATTGTATTATCTTCGTGTGGTTGCTGTAACAAACTACCACAGTGTGGGTGTTTAAAATGATGGAAATTTATTCTTTCCCGGTTCTGGAGACCAGCAGTCTGAAATTAAGGTCTTGGCAGGGCTGTAGTTTCCCCTAGTGCTTAGTCAGGCGTCTGCACCTCGCCTCCCGCAGACTCTGGCAACTGCTGCCCTTTCCTCAATGACAGAGCACCTCAACTCTGCCTCCACCTGTGTAGGGGGTTGGGTCTCCCCTCTCTTCCCTTTTCTGAGGACACTTGTCATGGCCTTGAAGGGCCACTGGAGAAACCAAGAATCATCTCCCATAACAGTCCCTTCAAGTTAATCACGTCTACAAAGACCCCTTCCTGTGTAAAGTAAGATTTATAGGCTCAGGGTCTAGGGCAGCGGTTCTCAACCAGTGGGTCGTGACCCTTTGTAACAATGAAAATACATTGCGGCATTAGGAAGGTTGAGAACCACTGGTCTAGGGTCTGATATCTTTGATGGGCAATTATGGAGCCTTAAACAACTATTAAAAATAGTCCCAGCCTAATGCCAGGAAGTAGAATATAAACAACTACCTTTGACAGAAGTAAGGAAATGGTTCGAAGAGCTGAATTGTTGGTGATAAATGGAGGAGAGTTAGGATAATGAACATGAGGATTATGATGAAAGGGAGCAGGAAGATCTGAAACGGTACGTGAGACAATAACGCAGCACTGATTTAGCTCTTTATGAAAGCCCGACACTGTCTTTGAAACCAGAAGATTGGAACTTTCCCAAGTTAATTTGTGGAAGGAATTAGGAAAAGAACGAAAAATTACTGTGTTTGGGTCATAACTCTTCTCCACTGTCAGTGCTTTCAGAGAAATGGCAGAAATACACAGTGAGTGCAGGTCATTGGCACACGACTTAGAACTAACTAGGGTATAAAGCAGTGAAGTAAAAAGTAGATGATTGAAGATTCCAAATTTGGCTCTGAACTGGTAAACGTTTAATTCATGGCAAGAGGTATTGCTATTCAAAGTTGTGATTCTAGTTTACTGTCGTAGTTGGGAACTCATGTAACTTTCATTTACATCTCTACCTTCGTACAACATTTAAATCAGATGCATCTTGTCTAATAGAGCCAGCCTCCTTAAGTCCTATAGGAGTATTTGATCCATGAAAAATATAAGCATAGAATGCATACAACTCTGAAACATCACACTCATGAATCTTACAAATGATTTCCTGCCAATCCAAGGCCACTTCCTTGGGTTTTTGCTTATTATACTGAGAAATTTCAAAAGGACACTACAGAAAAATAGTTGGCTTTAAGAGAGGGCTACTGTATGACTTGGGGTATCAGTATTGGACATTTTGAAACCCAACAATTTTCTTTCTGTTGTTATTCACTGAAGGAGCAGTTTGCCTTATTTCCTCTTAATGGTTGCGATACAACAGTCATCAAACCAGTCTCCCAGTTTTCTGGCTTGCTGTGCAATGAAAAAAAGATGAGTTGGACTTCACAGAGTTATGGAGCTCGAGATGGGGGAATGATTTCCCACTACAGTTCTCATTGGTTGCTAAGATATATAACATCAAAAAAATTGGTGTTTTTCTCAGAACTTAAGCCCATCTCACAAGGACACCCAGGACCTGTGTAATTTACTAAAGTCAACTATCCAAGCATAATGATATCAGTCCTTTAAATTTATGAGACAATTTATGATACAAATATTTCTTATTAAGCAGCTGAACAGTAAATATGGATGATAAGCTGAGATTCATACTTTTATATATTTGTTCAGGACTTTTTTTTTTTGCCTGAGTGTCTCAGTAGCCTTCCAAATAGTCTCTGTGTCTAAAATTTTCTACTTATTATGTATAGCTGTCATTCTGCTCTCTGAGTAATGTTTCTAAGCCCCATGCTTATATACCAAATGCAGAAATTCAAAAATGATATATTTATTCAACAAATTATTGAGTCCAAAAAAAGAATTTAAGATATAGTTTGTAGAGATGCTTATGGCTTATGTACATAAAAATGTACATAAATAGCTATAATACAATAATATTAAGTAAAGATCATGATAATAAAGGTACAAATACATTCTAAGGGGTTTATAACAGTGAGAGATTATTTGGTAATGTAGGTATAAAAGATATGAACTGCTCGGAAAGTACTTACTAAACTGGGATTTGGCCTCTGAATATTATTTGCATACAAAATTAAGAGTGCAAATATAGCTAAGAAATTTGAATGTAAATCTTTAGATAATTTTTAATTGCTGTCATATTTTAAGGAAAGGAATTCCACAATGTTTATTTTTAAATTGGATAACATTTTGAAATCATGACAATTGGCTTAGGGGCTCATGGTATGCAGAGGAAACAATAGAGTAAATAAATGGTTATAGTGGTGTTAAGGAGCTGGTCATTAGCATGACTAGTTGGAAATGTTTTGTTTTTTTTTTACACATACAGTAAACAAAACTTTGTGAAGCACTACAATTGATTATGGAATGGTGGAAGTGAAAGATGAAGACCACGTGATTGTCTGCATTACATTTGCAGGATGATAATGCCATTATTTAACAAAGTGAATTCAAGAAAGGAAAATCTGTGACAGAGGAAAGAGCAGAGAAATATCTGAGAATGCTCAAAATTCCAAAAAAATATGGGATATCCTTTCAAACAGATACTCTTTAATTTTTTTTTTCATCTTTTAATTAGGGAAGAACCTGAATGTTGCATTAGGACAGTGAAAAAGGAACATTTTTTTTTGTGGTCCTGTGTTGGTTTCCAGGTCCTGGTCAGTAAAAGGACCTTCGTGTCAGTAGGAACAGCCTGATGGACCCAAGCACCAAGGAGGCGGCTCAACAAATATCAGTTATCACGGAAACATGTCTCTTTAAGGGTAATTTCAACTCTTCAATGTCTTATGCAATTATGCAGAGTCCTAGAAATACAATATTATCCACCTTGTATCATGTACAATGGTATTTTCACTTTCCCTCATATTAGAAATTGGCTTCCCGGCAGAAGCCGAGCAGGCTTGGCTTTTATAGCAGATTGGGTTATATCTGCTTAGACAGAATGATATATTCTATTTGGTTTATTGGAGTTTTAAAGGCCTGATGATGGTTGCAATACAGATCTGGAATGTAAAACAGCCAGTAGCAGAGAATATAACTTTGAAAATTTTCATAATTTCAATAGTCAGAATTGTGTTGAATGGTACGTTTTTGTTAATGAAAGTAAAGTAAAGAATCATCATGAGATTTGAAAGGACTTGGGAAGCCAAGATTTATGGAATGGAAAATAAGAGCAATTGGAGAGCAAGACTAAACAAACAAACAAAAATTAACCAGAATTGTAGAAGACAGACAGATTGTGTAAAGGAAGGCGGGAGAGATGAGCGTTCCCAGTTGGGTAGTGGAGAGAGATTTTTGGATGAAAAGAAAGATGCTAACAGATTTAATAATTGGAAAATATTTAGTAAGAAACATTAGCAGAATTATTTATTTAGATCACATTGGAAAAATTGAGAGGAGATAGTGAATTAGATTGATTGGTGGAGACTTTAAATTTGGGGAATGAATAAGAGAAATATGTAGACTTTTTATGAGATACAAAGTTTACAGATTGAGTTCGGTTATGTAATTCAATAGTGAGTGTACAAAATGAATCAGGAAAAGGAATCAACAGAAAGAAGTTTGTGGATTACAGGCCTAAGAGTGAGAGTCTCACTTATGGGCCACAGTTTCCAAGAGGTGATCGAACGGGTCTGGGGGAATAAGGAGGTAGAATTCAAGAATACAGGGGGATGAGGGGAAAGGGAAGGAAAGATTTGATGTGGAAATTAGGGAAAATTTTCATCAACAAACTAGGAAGACTAACATGAAAGTGAATGAGGCAGAGGTTAAAAAATTGAAATTGTTATAAAATTTGCAGCAGCTACTGCCATGAAAAAAAAAAAAAAAGGTAACCGAAGAAGAGATGAAAAAATAAAATGCTTGGGCGGTGCCTGTGGCTCAGTGAGTAGGGTGCCAGCCTCATATACTGAGGGTGGCAGGTTCAAAGCCGGCCCCAGCCAAACTGTAAGAAAAAAATAGCTGGGCGTTATGGCGGGCGTCTGTAGTACCAGCTACTCGGGAGCCTGAGGCAAGAGAATCACCTAAGCCCAGGAGCTGGAGGTTGCTGTGAGCTGTGATGCAACAGCACTCTAGCATGGGTGATAAAGTGAGACTCTATAGCTACAAAATAATAATAATAATAATAAATAATAATAAAATAAAATTTTCATCAGCAGTGGTGATTATAAGGTAATACCATATGTGGTAGGTGAAGCGCACATCCTTGGCGCTATGGTGTGACTGTGTCCCCCAAAATTTTCACATTAAAACTCAATCACCAATTTAATAACATTAAGAGGCGAAGCCTTCTGGAATTGATTGAATCAATGGGGTAGAGCCCTCAGAGACCGGATTACACCCTTATAAAGGGGACTCAGGGAGAGGACGTGTCCTCTTCCACCCCGTCCCTCACGTGAGGACACAGCCACCGTCTTCACCGGACATCAAACCTCCCGGCATCTCCACCTTAACTTCTCTGCCTCCAGAACCGAGAGTGAAAAGTGTATTTCTAATGTTCATCAATTACTCAGTTTGGGGTATTTTATTATAGCAGCACAAATAGAATAAGACACGAGGTTTTAAAAATATTGGCTTCAGGAAATTTGTTGTTGGTCTATCAAAAGTTGTTGCTGCTTACTAGATTTCTCTGAGGAGACTGGCTTTAAAGAACAGAAAAGAAAATATACTGGAGTGAGTACATCGAGATGTATTGCATTGGTTTATTTGTGTGGAAATAAGGTGAATAAAAAGCAGTTGGGATTTTTTTCATCTCTCAGTAAGATGAAAGTTCTAAATCACCTGATTGGAACATAAAGTTGAGCACAGAAATCACACAAATCATGGAGTTCTAATAAATCATGACAAACAAGACACCTTTTTCTTAAAAATTTCAAAGTACTAAACTTATGTTTTTAGGTTAGTGTTACTCATTTCATACCAATATTTGATTAAATTATCCAGTATTTATCGATAGTGCTAACTGGGATTTCAAAATAACAAATGAAAATTTCATAAGCGATTTTGAGACTCAAACAACTGAATCCAATTTGTGGACTCAGAGATGCTTAATTGTTCTAGAAGGTCTAGTTATGAGCTATCCAGGTGCCCACACAAAATAAACAAATAACCATCATTGATAAAAAATGAAAACAAAAGTCATCGAGCCAAAGCTTTTTGGATATATTGCCAAAAGACAAACAAATTAAAATGGAATCTTGAACAATATTTGTAGAGTATTCTAATATACTATTATACTTAGTTGCCCTCACCTTCCCTGCTTAATACATCTTATTATATATACCCTGAAGATCTCAACTCCTTTCCAAAGAGCTTATTAAGATATTTTCCTGTAAACATAAAATGCTTACAGGTCCAGAAATTTCATTACTTCCTTTCAAAATGATATTCTTTCTCATTACGCTAAATAACTTTCCAGGGCTCTATGGAATTTCTTTCCTTAAGACATGATACATCCCAGAATACAGAACCAGCTTTATATTTTTGAGATTTGATACCACAAAGAAACAGACAAGCTGAGAATGAAGAATTGCATGTATCATGAAGAATGTAAAAGTTATTATGTTTTACTTTAATTCTAAAACATTACATTTTGCCAGTTTGGAATGGGGCTACAAATATTCCTAATGTAACATTTTCATGACATAAATAACTTGAAGCTGTTAAGTTTTGCCATTGAATTTTTTTTTGGTTATTTGTGTGATATAATCACGATTACATTTCATAACGTTTTATGTAATGCTTTACAATCAAGTGTAGACTTACTTATCATGTATAGCTGCTAGTTTTGTTTGTTTGTTTGTTTTTCAAAATTAGATAACAGTTAGTACCTAACAGAAACATGTGAATTCTGGCTAAATTTTACTGCCTTAATTTCAGGTTGTATTCAAGATTAAGGCCAAATTCTGCTTCCTATGTAAACCTTTGTTAGTGAGTACACACAGAAGACTCATGTAAACTGTTCAGTAACTCTGGTGAAATTTTCAGCTTTCTGTGGTTTGAGATGTCATTTACATGAGCGAGTCCTTCGTGACACAAGGCAAACACAATGATATTCTGAAATCAGCATTCCTTTAAGTTCATACTCGAAAATTACATCTTCCATCTTTACAGAATGAATACTAGAGTATCTCTCTATAAACTTAATGATTTACGTTGAAGTAACTCAGCACAGCAAATTCTGAGCTACCACACCCTCAGTTCCCATCTTATCTCTCCATGTCCGTGGTCACTACCCACATTCTGAGAGTTTTGAGACAATATGTTTCCTGGGAGGCAACATAGAGAGATTTTTTTTTTTTACCTTTATCAACATTTTGTGCTTTTTATGTTGGAAGTCTGAATGTGAAAACCTGATTTTCATTGTTGCACATAATACCAGCATGACAAATTAGAATAGAAAATCAGAGATGTTCAAGAAGTGTGGTTTGAATGTGCTCAACATACTATGACCAGGTTGTAAGAATCCTGTGAGTTTAGTGCCTGGGGCTGGATTCCGAAATACACTTGTGCCAGTATTTGGTCAGGAGGCTTTCTGGCTCTCTGATGCTTTCTATAAAAGGTAATAGAATTCTGTCTTTATTACATTGTCGTATGTGACTCCAAGGAACCCTTCCTGCAAGGAGTTGATCAGAGAACATAAAAGGATAGAAGGCTAAAAAATAAAGTACCCGGAAGAATAGGTCCTGTAAATTGTTTGTGCCTGCTTCCTGATGACTGGCTGTCTAATAAAGGTTGGGATGTGTGGCACAAATTGGTTGGAGGCAGGCTTTCTTCACAGTGCATTTGGGAAGCTGTGCTGAAGCAGCTCAATCCTTGGCCTCGTCAGAGTTACCCAGGGTTTGCGTGAGCCATGTCCTCTTCTGCACAGCTGGAAGGTGTCTCTAAAATATTTTAACCAATCCACCAGGCTTCCACCTCTATGTGACCCACTGACAACACCTTTCTCTAGGCGATTCCATTAATCAGCAAAGTGTGTGATGTCGGGAGGAGCTAAAGGTAACTGAAGTCTTCCTGTAACCACCTGAAGACTTTCTGATGAAAAGGATAATTTGCAGTCCTGGTTTTGTGAATTCCTGATTAATGCAAATGACTGCACCTAGGATTTAATTTAAATGTAAATCATTTACATATATAGTATACATATGCACACACACACACACATACATACTGCCTGAGATATTTCCAAGTGCGTTACAATCTTAACATTCATTGCCTTTTATATAATATATCTGTAAACAATATGGTCTCACATGAATACATGAAAATATAGTTAGAGGAAGGTGGATTTCCCTTTGCAGAAGAGGTACTGAGAAGGTTTGGTAGAATCAGAAGATGACACTGGTAATAGGGGTTGTCAAAGGATATGGTTCCACCCTCTCATTTGGCATTTGGGAACATGGAGGGAGCTTTTCTGGTTATCGAGAGGACTCTCCTAATGGTGAAGAAAGCCCCTGGGAGGCTCGATTACATAATCACATAATCAATTAGATACAGTGCCAGAAGACATGACGGAGAAACTTCCCACCCACGACGCCAGCTCTGTTCCTGTTGGAGCAAACTGCCAACCTCAGCAACATCTTTTCTCTCATCCTTCTATTACAGAATGGATTTGGGCACAATGTAATTAACTATTTCTTGTGTCTGTGTCTCTACTCGTGGAAAATTTGAGAGTGGACTCTCATTTTAATCTTCATTTGATGAGAATTTATGCATTCAGCAAACAATAGGTTTTTAACAAACATTTGTAGTTGAATGAATAGCCTGCATTTGCCTGAACACATTCCGCTCTTTGTCTGGAAGAATTAAATGCTGAACTTTGCTTCTTGAAGCCAACTTAATAACTTTCAAAAAATTGTGATGAGAAACACATACCTTAAATAGGTAAAGGACAAACACGGAAGAGTTTAATTTTGTTACGTTTGGCTGGGATTTCTATGATGCAATTTTAAGCACAGGTTGAGAAATGCAGGGAAAGCAGGCTATAATCCCGAGTGAGTCAGGTCTTTCTAAACATAAACTTGTGTTGTTGTTGTTGTTTTTTTCACGTTCCTCTAATGTTAATGGTGAACAAGTTTCGGCACAGACAAGAAAAGTAAACTTCTCTCTCTAGTTTCTCAATCGATATAGTTCTGTTTATTTTTACTTGACTGTCAAAAACTGTAGGACTTTGATGCTATTTTTTAATGGAAATTATTATTTGAAAATGATTACAGGTATTAGGAAACATATAGTTCTTTTATTAAGATTTATATTGCCTTCCGGCATTTCATAATTCCATTAGAATATTAAAATCTAATTTGTTGTGTGTGTACAAATTTTTTTCTTTGAAATGTTCAATAACATATCCAAGTTTATACAAACCTTTTAGCTATAATTTATAGACTCTTACTGGTCTCCAAGTTATAGATTACAAATCACATTAATAGATTGCTAATACACTTTAGGAGCCAAAGCAAACCATGACCATATAGGTATTTTGGGATTCTCTTTTAAGCGTACAACATTGGGGTGAAAATTCAATTTGTTTCTTTTTCTATTTTGATAGCGAATGTGTTTATATGAGTGTGCATTTCTTTCAAAAATACTTTTGATTTCCCTCTCTAGTATTAAAATCAACAAAATAATATAAATTATAGTTCTGTGCCTTCATCATTTCCTAGACTGATAATAATTGACTCACAGGGCTTCCTAGATTGTCTCTAACCTGTAGCACTTCAGCAGATTCAGAGTTAAGTGACTGGTTTTCGGGATCCGTCTATTAGGTCATCAATCTATGATTCTGCGTTATCTTTGGTGTTAGATAAGGGTAGGTGAGAAGTATATTTTAAGGACTGGTGTACTGTTAGCCTGGGAGAGGGTTAGGAAGCCTTCGTGGCGATGTTGAGTTGGAGCAGGTGAATTGCCCTATGAGGATTTTCTCTGCAGGGCAAACATACACTCATATTTGATTCAATCAACACTTTGACATTTGCCTGACAGTAGTGTGTTTGAAACTTCCAATAATATCTCACTGCCATTTATACAGGAAAGAGTAGCTTTAAATCCAACTTCCGATATGAATTCATTTTTAAATGAAAGTATTTGGAACCAGACACTGGGCTAAAAGATCAGTGAATTTCAGACTTCCCCTTTGCATTCATAAGTTCAAGTTCACATTCACAACCTCAGAACACATGACAGCGTGTGTTTAGCAGGTGACACAATGGCAACAAACTTAAGGTCGGTTCCTTTTCTGAATGTAGTTATTCTCTCTTGAGAGAAGAAAGAAGAAAATCCCCAGTCATATTTACTCTATCAAATAAATAAGGGACTGGCAATACACAAGAAAAGAAAAAAGAAAAAGAAAAAAAGAAAGAAATCCCACGTAGACCATTTACGGAGAGAGAGCACCTTCTTACGGAGGTCATGTAACTTCATCTTATTTCTTGATATCATTGCAGAATCACTTGTGGATCTACCATCACCACAAAGAAATTCTGCTTTAAACTGAGTTAACTAGGTCTTTACCAAGGTCTAACATTTCACTCATTATTCTTCACTAGAACTGGCTAACAAAATAATAACAAATCCCATACATTTTTGTTACAGTGTCTTTAAACTCCAACACCCAGCATCCAATCCGATGTATCTTTAAATTAAGTAAATTTATAGCTGACCTATTTTTAGATAATAAGTCTTCTCTCTCTTGGGAAGCACACATTCTGGAAAGGAAAATCAGCTAAAGTCTCTGCACTGAATTAAAATTTTATTCTTAACTGTCTTTTGTAATTTATTCACGATATTATTTCTCATTTACAAAGGCTATGCAAAATTCTCAATCAAACAACTATGATGGATTTAGTTTAAATACACAATATTGCTTTATGAGGGGAAGGTAACACCCAAGGCCTGGGTGGCATTGGCACAGCATTGTGGGTATTGCTTTCATGCGGTGAATGCCTGTCTCTGAAGAGCTGGTGAAGGGAGATAGCCAAATCGCGTCATATCAATTCTGGAGTAGCTGTCACAGGCTGCAGACATCCAGCTTCTGCAATGACTTAGATTAAAGTGAAACTGATTCGGAGACCTTGCCTGAAGGCTATGTGTTTCATTAGCAATAGCCGGATCCATTGAATTCCCCTCCTGTCCCATCTTCCGAAAGACAATACATTCATACTATAGACTGTTGCTGGGTTTGTTCCTGCTAAGGACAATATGTTCTTGTTCTGTTGCTTTTTTGTGACTCATTACTAATATTGTCCAGATCATATTCAGAAAAAGAAAAATGGAAATACATATGTTTTGAAAATTTTTATCTTCCCTTACTTTTAAGTGACTCACATTTTAATATTTCTTTTAAAATTAATACAAAGGTATATCTCATTAATAAGAGATCTTTCTAATATGTTCTTATACTAATGATTGAGTTCCCTATTTAATTTCCAATTCATGTTTAAATTTTAATTCATTTGTAAAATCTTGATTCATTTGTAAAAATGAAATTTTTTCTTTTTGGATATTACTAACTCAACCATGTTCCAGGACCCCGTGACACACAAGTTTGAACTGGATGGAGTCTACGACAAGCTGAAGTGTTAGGACCTGTGAATAACTTGATTCTAATTATATTTAATCACCAAATATTTCCAACTTAATGTTTGCGAAATAAAACAGTTTTGTGGGATGCATTAGGACAGTAGGGCTGGCACTTACTAAAATTCAATTTAGATATTTACAAAAATAAATTAAAAGCCTACATTTTTAGTTGTTCTTGTTGTGTATGACTGTATGTTGTATTATCAGTAGATGTGCTGTTAAATCTTAAAGCATCAGCTAATATTTTCACTATTTTTGGTGTTTACATATTATAACATTGTTGCTAAATCAGCAGTACTTGATTTGATTTAGTTTTCTGTTCCATTTTTTAGTTCTACTTAATATTATTCATTTTTTATTCTTTTTAAAGGTATTAGTAGTTATTTAGGACAAATTCCTAAAAGTATAATTCTTGCAACATGATTATTTGCCCAATTACCTTCTAATCTGTGGTTTATGACATTTTAGTAACAATGTTGTGACTATTGTTTCATTTTTGTGGATACTATGAAGCTTACATAACACATCTTTTAGTTAAAGCAATCTGTTTTAAGCTGATCTCAACTTAAGTTCAATTACACAGAAAAACTAAACTTTTATGTCTCCCCAAACACATTCTATGTTACGAAAATCACAGTTAAATTTTTCTATATTGTGTATTGATTAATATATGCTATTTTGATAGGATTTTATGTATTTGTACTTTAACTTATATTTGAAAGTGTTTTATGCACCACCGTAGTGCAGTATTCTATTATTCTATTCTATATATTTACCTGTACCAATGAACTTTGTATTTTCACATATTTTTGTGTTGCTATTTAGGGTTTTCTCAACTTGAAGGACTCCTTTTACCATTTTTTGTAAAGCAGATCTGGTGCTGAAAAACTCCCTCAGCTTCTGTTCATCCAGGAAAGACTTTGTTTCTCTTTCACTTTTGAAGGTTTTGGAGGATACAATATTGTTTGTTAGAGTTTTTCTTTTTCTTTTTTTCTTCCTTTTCCTTCTTGTCTGGAAAGTTTCTACTGAGAAATACACTGAGAATCTTACGGAGGTACATTGTCTGTGACAAATGGGCTGTCTTTCTGTTTTTGTTTTCAAATTTCTCTGACTTGGAATTTTTTTTTTTTTTTTGAGACAGGGTCTCGCTATGTTGCCCTGATTAGAGTGCTGTGGCGTCACCGCTCACAGCAACCTCAAACTCTATGGCTTAAGTCATGCTCTTGCCTCAGCCTCCCAATTATCTGGGACTACAGGTATCCGACACAAGGCCTAGTTACTTTTTTTTGTTGTAGGTCTTTGTTGTTTGGCAGGCCTGGGCAGGTTCCAACCCACCAGCCACGGTGTATGTGGCTGTGCCCAAACCTCCAGCATGTCTTCGTTTCCATAACTGACTTCCTGGAGTTCATCAGTCATTAAAATACATTGATTAGCAACCTCAAGTTTCTTTTGGGAACTTCACCTCATTCCCACCACCATTACCTCTCCTTATAATCTGATCTCTATTATTGGTGCAGAGGACTCTTCCTGAAACTCAAGTTTTATTAATGCTTAATGATTCACTGATTGCTCACCACCCTCATCTTTATGTCTATTGTACCACACCAGTAAGTCCAAAATTATAAGAAAGACACACAAGCTCCCTTTCAATTTTTTAGCCTTCCAGCCTCGTATTTCCTGCTTATTCGGGTGTGTCTATACTCTTAACACATTCCGTAGATTCCATTACCCAAACTCTTTCACCCACCTGTGCCAATCTCCTCCCTCTGAGTTCCACACCTGGACCCCGGTTTCACTTTTTAACATAAAGTTGGACTAATCTCTCTGACTCCTCTATCTCCACCTTGCTTTAAAAAGAAACTATTTTAAAATTTTCTTTTTATAAGAAAGCTATATTTTCTACTTTTTAGTAATGTCACTTCTACTTTACGTGGTTAAGTCCCTGAAAAAAATGTTAAGGAAACTTTTTTAATGCTAATATATTTCTATGTAGCTATTAAGAATATAAAAATCCTTAATGAAATACATTGCCTTTCTTGCATCTTTCCATCTCAAAAGATAATTGAAATCTCTATAAATTCTTACGAGTAATGCACCCTGCCCCGTAAGGATCATATGATGCTGTTAATTAAAAGAAAAAACAAAGGTCAGTGAATGTTTGTGCATTTGCAGTGCTCCTTAAATAGGGTGACATTTGAGATTTTTGTCCTTGGATAATTGTTTCATCAGTTGCTTGATAGAATGTAACAATTATTCATGACAGGAAGCTGTTGAAATGGATTCACTAGATAAATAATATCCTACACCTCTCCTTTTCTATTAATATCCATGAGTTTTATATTTCCCTTTAAGATGAAACATTTATTTAGGGATGTAGGAGGGCTCAGAGCTCCGTTGGTCAGCACACAGTGCAGTGTGGAGTCTGAGAAAAGGAGCAGCTAGTTTCTTACCAAAATTATATCACAACCACCCTCTGGTATATGCAAAGTTACAGTAGCAGAGGTAAAGTTTATTTGTTGCTGTAACATCAGGAAAGTAGACATTGTAGAAAGGGCAATGCTTTCATTTTCACGTCTCTCCTACCAGTCCTTTCTCTTCCCCATAGGTGTTTGTTGGGCACCCTCTATTCACCATCTGCATAGAAAGCATCGCCTCTTTCTCAACTTCTGAATTGACATGCTTTTCAACACAATTGGTTGAATTATTTTTCCATATCAAACACCTGTCAACCTTGAATGTGTACCAGAGCACAGATTATTCACATTTATCTGTCTCAACTGAAGTTGACATATGAAAATATTTCAGAAATGAAAATCAAACACAACCAAACAAAATCTTAAAAGTGGTCAGGGTTAGAAAATGATATAATGATTTATTAATTGCGAGGACTTATCATGGATTAGGATAATATTATATCCCAAATCAGAATTATAAAAAATATTTTTCTAGCTTGGTGGATATCCAATTACTCTAGATAATTTGAGTTGATGTGATACAGATCATACAGAAAAATATGGGTTCTAAATGCCATAAAATGTTTTGCTCCCATGTACATTTTACATATAAAAGGAAGTTTGAAAGTGGACAATTTTTTTTTACAGTATAGTGAATAGCAAAATAAAATTCAAAGTCTATTTGCATCTTTGAAGTTAGTGTTTCAAAGTACAATGAGAAAATTTGATCTGGTTGTGTTACACAGTTATTGCAAAAAGTTTCATTTTCCCATTCTAACCATCCACTGCTTATCAATGGCCCCACTAGTTTGCAAATGAATATTCTGCCCATAGCCATCAATATGCAGGAACATTGGGTGTAGGTTGTGCAAACTGGAAGCAGGTGCAGATGTGAAGCTGACTTGATGGTGACGTCCCTGGCTCCACGTGGGGGGATGTGCAGATTGCTTCATTGCCTAGTTCTATTCTGACCAAAGCTCATATGGCCTGTGATGCTGTTCTGATATTCACAGTAGAATTTTACATAATAATAAAAACTTGTGTGGGTGAACTGAGCGTGTCCCTTCTGTTCCCCAGACTGACGGTTCCTTTAGGATGTTGACTGTGTGACCACATCAGTGGGCTCCTTTGTTCTTTCTGGTTCAACTTGACCTTTGAAAGAAGCCAGCAAGTGGTAGGTGCACGAAAGGGGCAGATGGATTTGGGTTAATATTTTCCTGGATTTATTGCTCATAGACATATATTTTCTTATTTCCCTGTACTATCAGCATTGTTTCTGTCAGGCAATCCTGTCTGTACAATGACTCTCTTTCTTAGCTCTCATGAGGGCTTCCTGTCCTTACAATCCCCTGGAGTGCAACACTATCTTTGATATGGTTCCTTAATTCCTTTTTTTTTTTTTTGAGATAGAGCCTCAAGCTGTCACCCTGGATAGAGTGCTGTGGCATCACAGCTCACAGCAACCTCCAATTCCTGGGCTCAAGCGAGTCTCCTGCCTCTGCCTCCCCAGTATCTGGGACTACAGGCGCCCGCCACAACACCTGGCCAG
>CAUYON010054209.1:0-14566 GCA_963573935.1 Arctocebus calabarensis
CAGACAGAGCCTCAAGATGTCACCCTGGATAGAGTGTCGTGGCATCACAGCTAGTAGCAACCTCCAATTCCTGGGCTCAAGTGAGTCTCCTGCCTCTGCCTCCCAAGTAGCTGGGACTACAGGCACCCGCCACAACGCCCCGCCATTTTTTGGTTGCAGCCGTCATTGTTGTTTGGTGGGCCCAGGCTGGATTCGAACCTGCCAACTCAGGTGTACGTGGCTGGCGCCTTACCCGTTGAGCCACAGGCGCTGAGCCAATTGATGTCACTTTTTAATAAACTTCCAAAATTTTTTGAAAATAGTTATAACTATTTTATATTCCCATCAACAGTATATGAGAATTCTAGTTGCTCCACTCTCTCCAACATTTGCCATGGTCAGTGTTTTTTAATATTAGATATTTGTAATAGTTGTGTAGTGGTACTTCACAGTGTTTTTGTATTACATTTCCCGAATGAATAAGTGATGCTTAGTATTTTAATATGCTTATTTTCCATTACTCTATGTTTTCTGATGTAGCATCTGTTCAAATATTTTACTCACTAATTATTTTCATTACTGAGCTTTGAAAGTTCTTTTGATGTTCTAGATTCAAATCCTTTATCAGACATATGATTTTCAAATACCTCTTCTTACTCTGTTACTTGTCTTTCATTCTCTTAATGGTGGCTTTCTAAGAGCTGTCTTTCTTCATTTTTATGAAGTTTAAATTTTCAATGTTATCTTGCATAAATTATGTTTTTCACATCACATCTAAGAAGTCTTCCCCTAACCTAATGTCGCCTATGTTTTCTTCTAGAAGTTTTATAATTTTAGGCTTCATCCTTCAGTCTACCAACCGTTTTGAGTTAACTGTTGTACATGATGTAAGGTAAGCATGGAAGTTTGTGCTTGTTTGTTTGTATGGGGATATCTAATTGTTTCAGCAAAGTTTATTGAAAAATTATCTATTCTCCACTGAAGTGACTTTGGTTCTTTGTCAAAAATCAATTAACTACACATGTATGAGCATATTTTTGAACTCACTTTTTTTTTATCCTTATGCCAATATCACAATGCTTTGATTACAATGGCTTTATAAAGATTCTCAAAATCAGGTAGTGCAAACTTTCTAAATTTGCTCCTCATTTTCAAAGTTATTTTGGCTATTCTAGGTGGTTTGCCTTTACATATGAATTTTAGACTGAACATGTCAATTTATACCAGAAAAAGACTGCTGGAAAATTTATAGATCAATTTAAAAAGACTTGACATCTTGATATTGAGTCTTCCAAACTATGAATATATCTTTTTCTTTTATGTTCCAAAATGTTTTCTCACAGCAATATTTTACAGTTTTTATTTTACAGGTCTTGAATGTATTTTTAAGATTACCCTCCATTTTATATGTAAGTATATTAGTATGAATCGTATTGAATTTTTTTTTTTTTTTTGAGACAGAGCCTCAAGCTGTCGCCCTGGGTAGAGTACTGTGGCATCACAGCTCACAGCAACCACCAATTCCTGGGCTCAAGCGATTCTCCTGCCTCTGCCTCCCAAGTAGCTGGGACCACAGGCACCCGCCACAACGCCTGGCTATTTTTTGGTTGTAGCCGTCATTGTTGTCTGGCAGGCCCAGGCTGATTCGAACCCGCCAGATCAGGTGTATGTGGCTGGTGCCTTAGCCACCTGATCCATAGGTGCCGAGCCAATGAATCTTAACATCAATTTATAATTGTTTGTTGCAAGCATATAGAAATGCAATTAAACTTTATATATCAATCTTCTATCCTGCAACCTTATTAAACTCTCTTATTATTTTAATGTCTTTGACAGATTTCAGGGAATTTTATGTCTACATTATGTTTTCTGTAAATAAGCACAGAGATATTACTTCCTTCACGCTCTCAAGACCTTTTTTTTTTTTTCTTGTTTTAGTGCACTAGCTAGACACTTGCAGTGGAGCATTGAATACAAAACCTTACTTTTTTCCTCATCTTATGAGAAAGATTTAGTCTTTCAGTATTACTTAATACTACTTAGTATGTTACCTGTATGTTTTTCATAGAGGTCCATAGTAAGTTGAAGATGTTGCTTTCTAGTCCTAGTTTGCTAGGAGTTTTAAATTAGAAATGGATATTGGTTTTGCCAAATGCCTTTATTACATCAATTGAGATGACAATATTGTTTCTTTTCTTAGTCTGAATAAGTTGGTTAATTGGATTGATTTTTAAGTATATAAAGCAACTTTGAATTTTTAGGATAAATCATACAAGGTCTTAATGTATTATCATTGTTATTATATTATAGTTATATAATTAGCTATATAATTATATATACAAATCAAAATTTTGTTAGAAAGGTTTGCATCATGTTCATGAGGAACATTGCTATGCAATTCTTTTCTTGTAATAGCTTCGTCTAGATTTAATATTAGAGTAATGCTGGCATTGTAGAATTTGATGAGGATTTTTGGGAAGAGTTTGTATATTGATGTTTTATTTCTTGTTTAAGTGCTTGACAGCATTCTCTAGGGAACTTTCTGACTCCAAAGTTTTCAGTGTTAAAAAGATTTTAACTACAATTCATTTATTTTACTAAATATGAGAATATTAAAGCTGTCTATTTCTTCTTGAGTAAACTTTGTTAATTTTAATCTTTCAAGGTATTTGCTCTTTTCCTGGGAGTAACCAAATATATTGACATACTTTTAAAAATGATATTCATTTATTATCCTTTTAATATCTATAAGCTCTATAGTAATATCACCTCTCTCATTTCTGATACTGGTAATTTGCATCACTCTTTTTATTCTCTTAGGGCTAGCTAAATTTTGTGAATTTTATTGGTCTCAGAAAAATAAGCTTTTGTTTTTATTAATTTTTAATTCATTCATTTATGTTTGAGTTTTTATTATCTGTGTTTTGTAACATAAATATTTACTTTGGATTTTATTTGCCCTTTATTCTTATTTTTTTTTTAATGATTAAAGCTGAGATGATTGATTTTTGACCTTTCTTCTTTTTAAATGCAGGTAATTGATGTCATAAATTTCCTATTAAGTATTGTTTCAACTGCATCCCACAATATTTGGTATGTTGTATTTTCATTTTCATTCAGTTTATTGACCCATTGTTTATTTAGAAATATATTCATACTTTCCTAATATACGGGAGATTTGTATAAGATTTTTCACTTAATGTGTGGTTTGACAATATATTTTGTGTGACTTGAATCTTTTTCAATCTACTGATCTTGACTTATGACTAAGAATATGGTCTACCTTGATTAAATATTCAGTGTGCAATACACACTGCATACACACAAAACATGAAAAGAATGTCTACTCTGGTATTTTTGGATACAGTGTTCTCTCAATAAGGTCAACCTGATAGTGTTAGTAAGACTTTAATATCCTCACAGAATTTTTTAGTCTCTTTTTCCTATAAATTATGGAGAGAGAAGAATTTAATCCTTGAATAAAATTGTGGATTTCCCTTTATCCTTTCTGTTCTATCAGCTTTAATTTTGTGTATTTCTAAGGTCTGTTATTAGGCACATAGTATTTCAGACTGTTATGTCTTCCTAAAGAATCTTCTCCCTTGATCATTGTGAAATAATCCTCTTATTGTGGAAATTATTTTTTTGCTCTGAAATCTACTTAGATAGTAATATAGCCTCACTCTAGCTTTCTTTTTATAGGGGTTAGCAAGTAAATATTTCTCCTCTTTTTTACTTTTGTTCTATCTAGGTCATTATATTTAAGGTAGGTTTGGGGTTTCTTTGTTTTTTTGTGTTTTTTTGTGGAGACAGAGTCTCACTCTATCGCACTCGGTGGAGTGCTGTGGAGTCACAGCTCACAGCAACCTCCAGCTCTTGGGCTCAAGCAATTCTCTTGTCTCAGCCTCCCAAGTAGCTGGGACAACAGGTGCCTGCCACAGCGCCCGGCTAATTTTTGATACAGTTCGGCCGGGGCCGGGTTTGAATCTGCAGCCCTCGGTATATGGAGTCAGTGCCCTACTCGCTGAGCCACAGGCACCGCCCTTAAGGTAGGTTTTTTTTATAAACTATATAGAATTGAATCTTTTTTATCCAATCTGCCTATGTTTTGTCTTTTTGTTCAAATTTTTAGACCTTTATATTTGATAGGATTATTGGTAAGGTTCAATTTGTCCTATTTTTTTGTCCTCTCTATGATTAATTCAGGGTTTTTGTGATTTCACATAGAAATCCTATGTTCTAGGATTTAGAGTATAAGTTTTTAAGTTATTGCAATCTACTCTTGAATGATATTAGACCATTTTTCATATTATATAAGTGCCTCATAACAATATTCTTGCTTCCTGTTCTGTGCTTTTGTTGTCACACATGTATTATAATATAAAGCACTGATAATATACTTAAGCAGTTGATTGTCTTTTAGGGGGATATAAATGATTAGAAAACCATTTCTGGTGCTCTTTATTTCTTTGTGTGAGTTTGAATTCTTAGACGATCAAAACTAATTTTTTCCTCATTAGAAATTTCCTTCAGTACAAATTATTTAATTATTTATTATTTAATTATAAAGTGCTAAAATTTCCTTTCAAAGTGAAGTTGCAGCTATTTTTCTCTTTATAGGTCCCCAAAACACAAACATTATTTTCAAAGTATCTTCTTTCTGAGTATTACTTTCTCTACTGTTCCTATTCTAGATTTCCTAACAAAATTTGTGAGTGATTTCATAAAATTAGAGGGGAGCTCTTAACTAGGAAAATCACAACCTATTTCCATTTCTCTCCTAAATGTCATAAGACCACAATGAATGGGAAACTTTTCAATGATTCATGATGAAATGCCCTAAGGAATCAAATTGGTGAACGGTGACATTAAATGTTTCCCAGCTTATCCCCTGAAGCTTTTAGTCAAATTACAGAGTTCCTCCCTGGGTAGGATTTAGCGTGTCTGTATTTACCACAGTTAATTAACATTAAATGTCTGTCAGTTTGTTGGTTACCCCTCATGTAAAATATGGCAAACATGTAACGGCAACTTAAACTACGGACTATGCAACTTTATTGGGGAAGGAAGGCATGGCCCCAGGGAACTCATTACTCTTCTAACACAATGAAATTAGGATGTAACAAGGAGCCAACATGCCTGATAATCAAGAGGGCCAGAATTAAGACACAGTCACAAAAGCAACCAATGGCAGTTTCAAATGTGAAAACTAATTAAAAGTTACCAGAGCAGAAGTTCCAAAACACAGGCATTGATTTGTCATTTATTTGCTTTTCACGTGGACAATGAAGTATGTTTCTAGGGGAGAAAATAATGGGGTTTGTTTATGTAAATGTTAATTAATAATGCTTCTGAGTAATGTCAGACAAGCCACTCTGAATCTGATAGGAGTAACTATAGCAAACTAATGCCAGCTCACCATCAATTCAAGTTCTTGTTAAATGTTAAGTATGTTGGCTATTTTGCTTTCTCTTAAGGGACCAAAAAAAAAAAAAAATTTGTAATACAATTAGTCTTAGACTAATTATTCTCCCCTGTAAAGGCAAGAATCTTCTGAGTATTGTAGCCTATGTCTCATTCATAAAAAATTATGAATTTTCTTCTTACCTGGTTGGAAGGAATAAGAGCTATTCCTAACTATTTCCTATTTCTTAGCTATTCCTAAACCCTGCTATGATTTAGTGGAGAAAATAAGAAAAGTTTTATACACATAATAGGAATTAAATGTTTGTTAAAAGCATTAATCAATTTTAATGCAAAAGAAAGTTTGATTAACATTATACTATAAGATCCACGTGGAAAAAGAACAGAGGGAGATTTATTCCAATTGAAAGCACTGAAGAAAACTTCCTAAAGAACAGGACGTTTGAATGTGAGGTGATTTCAACATGTGCAGATGAGGGAGCCTAGCAGATTCTGAGGGAGAAGGGGACAGTCACAGCCTACCCACTACACTGCTGAGCACACGGTCTTCCAGAGAATAACATGAACAAAGACACCAAAATGAGAGCAAGAAGAACAGCTTCCAGGAACGGAAATTTCAGTTGGTGGTGCTTTGAGACGTGATAAAGTTAATAGTTAATAAAAGCTCGAAGGATTGATTACAGTCAAATGGTGAACTATAAATTTAGTATTAAGAGGTTTGGTCTCTACAGTAAAGAAGCTTGTATAAATACAAATAATGAGGGATAAGTTGAGGGAAAAAATCAAATTGGCTCAGTTCCTAGACAACTTCTTTGCGTTAAAATTATCATTATTTTATGAATCTCTTTATCCATATAAACCTTATACTATAATCAAACAACTATAATCTGTATTTTAGAAAACAGCAATGAATATTGTGGAAAGAATACAGCCTTAGGCCAGTCAGACCTATGTCCCGCTTTACCACACTCCTGTACTTCATAGAATTATTAAGAATTAAACAAAACAAAATAAAGAGCTTACCACACAATAGTCACTGCATAAATTATTTTCTCTAACCCAATACAATGTTTTTCAATTGCTCTTTCATTTTTTCTATCTGATATCATATACTATTTATATGAGGAATGACTTTTAAAATGTTACAAATGAAACCATTAAATAGGTGTTGGTTAACAATTTTTATTTTTAGTTTTCTGGACTCTCGCTGTCATCCAAAATGAAGAAAGGAAAACCAAATTTATCTTTCCACCTGAATTAATAAAAAACTCCAGACACATAAAACAATGGTTTTGAAGAGAGTAGACACCAATCAACGAAGGATAGTGATCCCTGAGGGACAGAACACAAACAAATGAGTCGTGTACCTGCCCAGCTTACTCCCTTCAGGGACATCCCATGCTAAGATACAGGATAGGGCAAGCCAGGTGGAATACAACAGACTCTCTGAGCTTAAGAGAAGGAGCTGAGTCTTGGGGGAGATCAAGTTGGCTACAGCTCACAGGACTGATTACTGGAGAGGAGTGAGTTGCACAGAGAAGAGAAAAGACCCAGGAGATCTGAGAGTCACCTTGAGTATTTAACAGAGCCCTGAAGAACGCATGCGTGTGAGTGAGTTACCCAACCCTGGCGAAAGTCATCTGAAAGTGTTAAAGGAAGCCCAAGATAGCTCTTATTCCTTCCATCCAGACAAGAAAAAATTCGTAATTCATGGGGCATGGGCTGCAATGGGTTACTTTCTCTAGAACAAAGCTCCAGATATTTATAAAAATACAAAAAAAAAAAAATCCAGCACTAGAAAAAATAAGATTCAAAATGTCTAGAATAAAGTCAAGGATTATCAGACATGCAAAAAGGAAAGGAAATATAACCCAAAATGAGGGGGGAAAAATCAATCAATTGAAACCAAAAAAGAACAGGCACAGATATTAGAAACAACAAAAAAACTATTCCATGTTCCAAGTCTCTTTCCTTCTTGCTTTAGCAAGCCAGTACAGATTTCAGACAAATATACCTAATACTAACCACTGCAACAAAGTCGTAGATTTTCAAATCACAGAATAAAACATGAGGTTAAGGCTGGTACCTGAGGCTCAAAGGAGTAGGGCACCAGCCCCATATGCCAGAGGTGGTGGGTTCAAATCCAGCAAGGGCCAAAAACAGCAAAAAAAATTAGTTAAAAGTTTTGAATAAAGTTGATCTTTTTGAAAATTACTACCTATACTAAGTTTGATTTCATGTTGACTTTCTTTTAATACTTTGTCTAAAGTTTTAACATTTTCCTGGAATTAAGGATAGTTCTTATTTAGCAATTTTCATTTCCTCTTTTATTTATGGTGTCATTCATTGTTCTAGTAGTTTTATTCAAAAATTCCTCTTTGGAGTATCCTATTACTTTTCAAGGTGAATGAAGTTCTTTAAAAAATTGTTTCTGTTCTGGGTGGTACCTGTGGCTCGGTGAGTCGGGTACTGGCCCCATATACCAAGGGTGGCGGGTTCAAATCCAGCCCCAACCAACAAATGCAACAAAAAATAGCTGGAGGTTATGGCGGGTGCCTATAGTACCAGCTACTCGGGAGGCTGAGGCAAGAGAATCGCCTAAGCCCAAGAGTTGGAGGTTGCTGTGAGCTGTAATGTCACAGCACTCTAGCCTGCTTTACTAACCTCATTACTTATTGTCTAACAGACAGATTGGTGTTAACAGAAGATGCAATAATCTCATCTCTGAAGACGAGTTCAAATTCCAGCTGGGTCAAACACTAGCTCCATCCTTACAGCAGCTAACCCAACTCAGGTTCCCAAACTAAGTTAAACATTAAAATCACTTCAGGAACTTTTTATAACATTCATATAACTAAGATCCACTCCAAAGGAAGTGAATCAGAATCTTTGGAGGGGAAGCCTAGCAATCACATTTTTTCAAAGTTCCAAAGTAATGTATAGATCAGGTTAAGAACTACTGAGCCCTGACTTCTCCAGTTCTCAACACAAGATAGTAGGAATGATAACACCTTATTCATTCATATCATAAAGTGGTTCTCAGCATCACACTAGAGAATCTATAAAAATATATGTGCCTCACAATTATTTAAGACATTCTCATGTCTAGTCCTTAAAAAGTCTGGGAATAGATAAAACCCTTTTTTGGTAAATAGGTATAACTTTATTACTAATTTCTAGACATATCCAGTTACATCCAGGAATGACCAAACCAATGATTATTAACTTTCACTGCAAGACTGGATAGGCAGGAGGCTTCACACAGACAACATTAAGAATCTGACAAAACCTTTGAATCCTGTTTTAAGAAAAATATGGTCCTGTGATCCTATGGTCTTTGTTTCCGTAGGATACACATATTCCCTGAAGACTAACAGTGATGCAGGTCAAGAACTTCTACCCTGGATTCCAAAGTGGTGATAACAATTCTTGCTTTGGTCTTTTAGTTTCCAAAGGTCTGAAAGCTTAAAGCCACTCATTAAGGTTTAAGAGAATTTTTCATGCTTATTTTATGGTTACTGAAATGTCACTCAAACTGAGCTATTCATAGAATTCCTCTCTTTCTAGTACACAAGCTCATTCCTGATGAAAACAATTAATAAAGCATTCCTTCTCATCAGATAGGAGCAGGAAACAATCTATGGAACACAAAACTTTGCTTGCAGGGATTCCTTCAAGCTTCAGTGCTGTGTGATCCTTGCTCTGCTGTACAGGGAGCACTGATCAGTGAGAGGAGAGAGCAACTCATCACACAGAAGCTTGCCAGTCTTCAGGGGAGACGGTAGCTCCTTCCATCTCTCCCTAGGCTGGCAGCATGTGAACCATGTGTTGGCAGATCTATAGTCTGTTATTACAGCTGTTTACTCACTGTAATAACTATTGTTTTTTACTTATGGTTAAAATTGACTCTCTCTCTCTCTCTCTCTCTCTCTATATATATATATACACACACACACACACACACACAAATATATATGTGTGTGTTATTTAATTAGATTTTTCTATTATGTCAATCTAATCTTACCTCCGTTCCATCTTGGAATCATTTAATTCAATAGGATACATTTTTATGGCTTTTACCTAGCCAAATAAAATGCTCCCATTTTCAGTTGACTTTGGTACATTCAACTCTTACTTATGCCTAATTAATTATACAGATTTATACTTTATAATTATACTTTCTTTTCTAGAAGTGTCTCTTTCACAATAATAAAACATCTATCCAAAACTATGTATCATGAACTTAATTATATTGAAGATCTACTATTCAATGCTTGGTATGGGATAGATCTTATAGTGTGCTGGTAAATTTTTAATAACCAACTTTCCATACTATATCCCCAACAAAGAAAGGCCATGAATTATAGCATTTGCCAGTTCTGATGGTGTAAATATTACCACCATCATGTATAATTTCAATCTGCCAAAATGATGTTAACTATCAAACAAAATTCCTGAAATTTTAACAATTAGCTCTTATAAGACAATATCATTTGATTCTACCGTACAATTGTATTGGTCTAATCCAAATTCCCACATCATCTTCCTGTGTTTTCTTTTACATATTTTAATGCTTAAAGGACTATTTATTAATTTTTCTCCATTGAACCCCACTCCTTTACCCATTCATCTTACTCATCTGGAAAGCACTTGCCCCATTACAAACATCAGACTCCTCACTATTCTTCAAAGATAAATTTATAAGAGGTATCTTCCATTAACATTTTTAATGATGCCAGGTGAATTGAAATTCTCCCTGCTCTGATATCACCTAACATTTTTATACCACATTTCACTATCAATTTTGCATGATTTAGTTCTGCAGGTCTTATTAAACCTAAGATATTGTACACACTTTGAGGGCAGAATCTGATAGAATTTATCATTACTTCTTTAAATACTTATAAAAGTGTCTTGTTAATAAAAAATGCAATATAGATGTTTGTTAATTAAACATAATTATGAAAAATTTTAGTTACTTTGAAGCATGTAAAAATAATTTCAAATATAAGCTAAAAGCTTGAAATTGACTACATAAGAAAACTAATAGCTCTATTATTTAAGCCAAATTTATCCTGAATAACAACATAGATATTTTGCTAATTCATAAAACTCAAACTGTGTTGTTATACTTATTTACACCATGCGACTAATTAGAAAAGTATAAAGTCTTTTCAATACACAGCAAAAAGAGAACACTACAGACTAATATTCTATATGATATTACATGAAAAAATTCTCAACAAAATATCCGCAAACAAAATTCAACATCAAAAAGATAATCCACCATCATCAAGTGGATTTCATCCTAGGAATGCAAGGATGGTTTAACATACACAAATCAATGAATGTGGTTCACTAGATAAATAGAAACAAAAACAAAGACCACATGATGGTTTCAATAGATGCATGAAAAGCATTAGATAAAATCCAGCACCTTACATGATAAAAACCCTCAATAAACTGGGCATAGAAGAATACACTTCAAAATTATAAAATCCATATGTGACAAATCCACAGCCATACACCATATGTTCTCATACTGCATGGGAAAAGTATAAATCATTCCCCCTAAGAACTAAAGTAAGACAAGGATGACTGCTGCCACCACTTCTATCCAACACAGTATTAGAAGTTCTAGTAAAAGCAAACAGGCAGAGAACGAAATAAAGGACATCTAAATCAGGAAAGAATAGGTCAAACTTGTATCCAGAATACCCTGAAGATTCCACCAAAAGCCTCCTGCAATTGATAAATAAATTTATTAAAGTCTAAGATTACAAAGTTAGTGTACATAAATCAATACATGCTATATACTAATAAGAGTCATTCAGGAATTAAAATCAAGGACTCAATACCATTTACAATTGCTATAAGGAAATAAAATATCTAGGAATATACTTAACAAAGGAAATTAATGATCTTTACAGGAGAGCTATAATACATGGATGAAAGAAATCGCAAGTGACACAAACAAATGGAAAAATATCCTGTGCTTGTAGGTTGATAGGACCAACATTGTTAAAATGTCCATATGATTCAACACAACCCCCAATAAAATACTAGCATCATATATCACAGATCCAAAAAAAAAATCATCCTAAGCTTCATTTGGAACCAAAAAAAGAACCTGAATACACAAAGCAATGTTAACTAAAAAGAACAAATCTGGAGGCATCACATTACCCGACTTTAAATTATACTACAAGGGTAGAGTAACCCAAAGAGCATGATACTGGTATAAGAGCGTAGAGACATAAATCAATGGAACAGATTAGAGAATACAGAAATAAAGACCATCTACTTAAAACCAACTGATGTTCACCAAAGCAGAGAACAATATACACTTGGGAAAGAAAGCCATATTCAATAAATGGTACTGAGAGAATCATATAGCCACATGCACAAGAATAATAGGATGCCCCTCTGTCACCATAAGCAAAAACATTTGGGATGGATTAAAAACTTAAAGGCATTGGGGCAGTGCCTGTGGCTCAAAGGAGTAGGGCTCCAGCCCCATTTGACAGAGGTGGCGGGTTAAAACCCAGCCCCAGCCAAAAACTGAAAAAAAAAAAAAAAAAAAAAACTTAAAGGCATGAAACTATAAAAATTGTAGAAAAAATGTAGGAAAAACTCTTCTAGAGATGGTCTAGACAAAGAATTTGTGACTAAAGGCAAATATGTCAACTACAAAGTAAACAAATGAGACTTAATTAAATTACAAAAGCTTGTGCACAGCAAAGAAAATAATAACAGAGTGGATAGACTATCTACAGAATGGGAGAAAATGTTCATAAACTACACATCCAATAAAAGGCTGATTCATACCCAGAATCTATAAAGAACTCAAACGCATCAGCAAGAAACAAACAATCTCATCAAAAAGTAGGCAAATAACACATCGGCAAGAAAAAAGAAATCACATTATAAAGTGGGCAAACAATGTGAACAGAAGTTTTTCCAAAGAAGAGAGACAAATGGCTAAAAAGAAAAAATGCTCAATATTACTAATAGTCAGGGAAATGCAAATTAAAACTACAACAAGGTCACCCTACCCCTATCAGAATGGCCACTACTAAAAAGTTGAAAAACAATAAATGTTTTGTGGATGAAGAGAGAAAGGAATGTTTATATACTGTTGGCGGAAATACAAACTAGTATAGCCTCTGTGGGAAAAAAGTGTGGAGAATCTTCAAAGAAACAAATGTAGACCTGTTATTTGATCCAGCAATCCCACTTCTGGATACCTATCCAAAGGAAATGAAGTCACTTATGCAAAAAGACAACTGCAATTTTTGAATCTTTATCACAGCACAATTCACAATTGCAAAGATATGGAATCTATCTTAATGCTCTTCAGTTAATGAGTAGATAAAGAAAATGTGGTGTACATTCATGAAAAGAAATGAAATATCGTTTGTAGCAATATGGAAGAAACTGGAGACCATCATCCCAAGTGTGGCATCCCAAGAATGGAAAACCAAATACCATATATTTTCATTAATAAGTGAAGGCTAATAGATGGGCACAGAAAGAACAAAGCAATACAAAATACATGAGAAACCAAGGGGGATGGAGTATCACATAAAAACTCATCTATTAGGAACAACAAACACTTTGGTGATAAGTACCCCAAAAACTCTTGACTTAAGCATTATGTAAGATAGCCATGTAATAAAAATATTGTACACCCTTAATTAATATTTTGAAATTTAAAACCAATAACAGCTTGCCCAAATAATTTAACAAATATAACTTTGAAATAAACAATATTGCCAATGTAATAACTAATAAACACCAAGATGAAATTGGTCAACACATCAAGAATAAAATAAATATATGAGGGAACACCTGAAGAATGAGTCTTTTCAATTTACTTTTGCTGAGGATAAAATAATATCTAAAGAAATGATACATGAATATTTATATAAATCACATATTTTCTGAAAATGTGTGTTTCAAGAATGAAAATCTCTAAAGTATTCAGTGGAAAGTATATATAATTTGCTGAAAATGTCAAATCAAATTCAGCTGAATTTTAGAAAATCAACATATATAAAAAAACTCTTAATACTTTTTGGACCAGCTTATTGATATAAAAATTAACTTATTCAAGGGTGGGGCAACATGGCAGCTGAGTAACAGCTTCCTTGCAGCTGGGCACAGTAAGACTGGGCAGAGAGGACTTCAGGCATCTCTGGCAGGCGGGATATGCCCAGAAACTTCTCTTTGGGTACACAGGGAGACAGCGTGAGGCTTCTGGACACACTGAGGAAGGCAAAAGTGGCAGAGATTGAGCAAGTGTTTGTGTCTGTTCATTCAGTCTGATCCTCTGGGTGACTGTGGGTGGGGCAACAGTGGGACTGCAGGCTGGAAGGGCCTTGCCTGTGAGCCATTTGGGTTTCTTTTGGACTTGGCACTTGGTTGAACTGCCTTGGGAGAACTTGGGCAGGAGTGCAGGGGTTTGTGAGGGTTGTCTGGGGCCCTAGACTGGGCCACCAAGCCAGACGGAGCTGCCAGTGTTTGGTGGTGGGCAATGTGGAGCCATTGTGGGAGAACTGTCCTGGCAAGCTCTACCCTCAGAGTCGCAGAACAGGCATTGGGTGGGAGCAAGTAATCTAGTGACTGAGCAGTGTAAAGGCAGGGACTGAGAAGCCTCGCAGCCTTAGCCCTCAGGGGCATAGGGTGAAACCGGATTTGGCACACTGGGTAAGTGGATACCCACTTAAGGAGTGATCACAACCACAGCACTTTCCTGGGAAAGTTTCTGCTTAGCCCAAGCTGAGAGGATTTAAGCTCTCCACCTTGCAGGGTTTGAGAAATCATTAGAAACACAGGGTCACTCCCTACAAAGATCCAGTAACAACAGAGTGATTCTGCCGGGGTCTGATCTGGGATAGACACCTCCCCAACTATGAGGACGGTCATAGGCAACAGTGAAAAATAATCATGAGGCAGAATCAACAGAAAAATTCTGGCAATATGAATAACGAGAGTAGATCAACTCCCCCAAGGAATGACAAGGTACATGAAGCACAAGATCCCTTGCATAAGCAAATGGCTGAGATGTCAGAAGTTGAATTCAGAGTCTGTATAGCAACTAAGATCAGCACAATGAAGGAAAAGATGGAATTAGAATTTCAAGCAGTAATCCAAAAGATGA
>CAUYON010054211.1:0-10956 GCA_963573935.1 Arctocebus calabarensis
TGTCTTTATATAGTGATCAAGGAAATGCCATGAAGGATATCTGTAACAGTACGATCAAAATATTTCTGAATGTATATGAATCGTGCCCTGTGATTGCACCAATGTACATAATTATGAGTCAATAAAATTATTAAAAAAAAATCAGGTTTTCATTCTTAATTCATCTACATTTAAAATTTATTCCATTTAGCTATACAAGACTATCTTCATTGCACAAAGGAGCCCTTATCATTCTATTATTTTATTTACTGTTTCTAAAGAATGAGTTAACATGTTAATGATTTTAGTGTTTAGGAAGACTTCTTTGGAACACTTCACATATTTTAAAATGACAAAAAGCCAGCTAATGTGCGTGGCTAAGGTGTTGAATGACAGATTTAGGGGTTTGGAGTGAATGGACTGAAAATGAGATAGATATTAGCAAATATGAAAATCTATATATTGCAGTTGTTCAAATAGGAGATATAGCATACTTACCAATGTTTTTATTAAACTTTTTTTTAAAATTTCAAGCCTAAAAGCTAAATTTCAACTAACTGTATGACGCAGATACTTAAAATAAAAATTTAACTGGTGATGCCAGTTTTAAATTGGTGAGATTTGGGTTGTAATCGAAGTTGTCATTTCCCAGTAATGTGACTTCATTCTTAATGTCTGTGTCACTTGTGTAATAATGTACAGAATATAAAATGTTATAGTTCCTTTTCCCACAAATTTTGAGAATATGTTCCTATGTTATTAAACTTATTAGAAATTACTTTAATAATTGCATATTATTCCATCTACTGGAAGTTCTGAACCATCACTCATCTTACTATTATCCTCTTGCTGGAGGATTAGTGAGAAAACCTGTTAGAAATCTTTTTTAGAATCTTCCTATTTTATACTGTTGTTATAATTTGTGCATTATTGTGAATTTTAGCCCAAACTATTATGTAGAAATTCTCCTCGTCTATTCAGTTGCTTCCTTTCTTAAAGGATGTTTTCTTACTCTACTCATTTACTTTCTTCCCAGACCTCTGAAAACCTCTTTCCCCTCAATTTGTTGACTTTGCTTCTTTTGCCAAAATAAAAACAGGAGAAAAAATTATAAAGCAAGCAAGAAGAGACGGTCCCCAGCTGCTACTCTCCCATCTACGGCTGGCTTGTGCGTATCTTGCCTCTCTAGCCTGTCCTCCCTTCTGTTACTTGGATTGAACAAGCTGTGCTCCCCTTGAAGGACAGCCCTTCCACTTGTGCAGCTGCTCCAACACATTGCTCTTAAAATTTCTTTCTTTCTCTCAAATATTATTATTATTTTCCTTTTGACTGAATCATCCTAATAGCATACAAGCATCTTGCTATTTCTCTCTTATAAAAAGAAGAAAAAAAAAAAAATCTCAGTACCACATCCTCCTGCTACCTTTTCTTCTGTTCTTTAGAGAAAAATTTCCAGGCAGTGTTCTCAGCTGCCCTTGGTTCCTTTCCTCCCAGTCTCTCTTGAATTCACTCCAGTTGGGATTTCATCTTATATGCCACCAAAATGTCTCTCAAGGTTATCAGTGATCTTCAAAGCCAGTAATAAAAGCTGCCTCCAATCTTACCTGAAAGAATAGCAGCAATTAATTTGACTGATAATGACTTTGTTTTTGAGGCCTGTGCTCTTTTTTGTCTTTCTATTTTATGAGCTGCTGCTTCTCATTTCATTTTGCCAGATTTACCATATTGACGTGACCTCCAAAAACTAGAAAGCCTGCGCCTTCAGTTCTATGATCTGAACCTCTTCCTTCCATATTATCATTTCTCTGTGATCTCATTGATGGTTTTAAATACTACGAATGTGCCAAAAACTCCCAAATGTATGTCACCAGCCCAGAATCCTCTGCTGAATGCTACACGTAG
Source organism: Arctocebus calabarensis (assembly GCA_963573935.1). Lineage (NCBI taxonomy): Eukaryota > Metazoa > Chordata > Mammalia > Primates > Lorisidae > Arctocebus > Arctocebus calabarensis. The sequence goes on from CAUYON010054211.1 coordinate 1,882, forward strand.
GTGTACAATTAACTACTAGAACTATCTGCTGAGACATGTCAGGTATCTTAAGAGTAAACCTGTGATATACTTCTCCAAACTTCCAAGTATGCCCTCCCCACAATCTTTTTCAAATAAGTAAATGGATACTCTGTCTTTCCTATTGTGGGAGGGGGTGAGAATTATTTATGCTCACTCTTTTCTCTTTTATACCTTTCTTCTGTCAGCACTTTCTTTTTGCTCTGCTTTCAAAATATATACAGTATCTGAAAATCTTCTATCACCTCCACTACTTCTACCCGGATACAAGCCACCATTACCTCTCAGTTGGATTATTGCAATGTCTTTTAATTCAGAGGTATGCAAAAATCTTCTGTAAATAAAAACTTAGTAAGGGGCTTGGGATTGTTTTGTTTTATTTTGTTTTTGTTTTTGCTTAACAGGCCAGAAGGTCCTTATTGTGAAATCACCCTTCACAAATCAAAAAAGGGGTACAAAGCAAGAATTGCAGTTGGACCTAAAAGTCTTTGAAGGCACAGGGCTAGCTAAATTAATAACAACAGTCACTGTCACCTTGTTTGCTTGATAATAAGTAGTCACCATCCCCCTCTTTGCTTCTCTGTAATTGCCACTCTAGAGTCACATACCAGATGGTCATAAAGATGCTTAACTCTCTTGATAGATAATAGAACTTTTTTTAAAACCAAAGTTTAGCTTCTGGGATATCTTCCAGACCCTGCATTCTAATAGATTGGCTGATTGTGCCTAGACTCAGCTAAAATTATGACCCCCAAGTCAGGAACTGACTAAACAAAGAAAGATGATTCCTACACCCCTATAATTTTGCCATAAGCTAACCAAAATTAGTAAACCCAACTGTCTAGTTCTTGGCCTGCCTATCCTCAAAAACTTGACTCTCAAAGACTCAGAGACAAAGATTTGAGAGAAATTCCTCCCATGTCCCAGCTTAGCACGCTGCAGAATTAAAGCCTTTCTACATTGCAACCATGAGTACTTCAGTGTATTGGCTCTTCTCTGTCAGTGGCAAATACAACCTGGTTGGGCGGCTACAGTTTCAACTGCTTAATCTGCCATAATGTGAAAATAGTCATCGACAGTATGCAATTGAATGAGAATGTTCCTGTTCCAATAAAGCTTCATTTACCAGAATAAGCAGTTGAACAGATTTGATTTTTGAACTGTAGCTTGCCCGCACCTGCTCTAGTTCATTTCCCCGACTCTAATATTTCTCCCCTAGTATACATTCTCATCATAAGATCCACAGTGGTCCTTTTGAAATAAAAATCAGAGCACATAATACTCAAAACTTCCCATGCTCCCCATTTCACTCGTATTAAAACCGAAAAATCCTTAATATGGCACACCAAATTTCTAAAGACTTCCATTTTTCTCCCTGTGATCCAGCCACACTGACCTTTCTGCTGCTGTCTGAATTTGCCACAGGCATGACACTGTTTGTTCAGTCATTGTGGAGAACTCACGAGAACACATGAAACTGCTCTCCACCTTCTTTAGGTCCTTGATCAAATTCACAGTTTCGGTGAGGCCTTGCCTCCCAGAGAATTTATAACCATCCTCCTCCCAATAAACCCCACCTTCTTTTTTTGTTTTATTTTCTTCCACAGAAAATTTTGCTGTCACCTGTCGGCGTGCTCAGAATATATTTTTTTAATTTATCTGCCTCTTCCTCAGAAGTTTAGAATATGCTAGATGGTAATTTTGCTATAATTTTTCCCTATTTAATCCCCCAGAGGCTAGGCCAGTTTCTGGAATGTTTTGGGGACCAATAAATAAACATTTCTTGAGTGAAGTATTAGAGATGAATGTGGCAAGAGAGGGTCTTTGGCTTAGATGCACAGAAAGGACTGAATACAACAGAATATACAAGATAGAAGTTCTTTAAGTTTTTAATGTAATTTGCCAACTTATTTTTCCTTGTCTTCATAATGAAAATGATGTTTTAACTGTCTTCAGTATTTTTTAACAGAACCATTTGTACATGCTAATAGGTATGCCACTTTCAGTTTATTTATGAATCTCATGTTCTTTTATATAACACGCATGAATGAAATGAGCAGATCAACTATGTACTTATTTTACTTAGAGTCAGAGAACTTCAGTGACTAAAGGATTTTGTGAATTTTAACATACCTCTATCCCTCAAAATCTAATCATTATTATAGTTGTTGGCAACTCCCACTGGGCAGCCAGGCTATTGAGCATGTCTAATTTCACCAGTAATGCCCAAGATCGTCCACAGCTTCAGGCTAAGACAAGCACGGAATGAAAGAATGAATAGTTAGCAATGCTGAAATCAGTGATTGGGCTCTTAATTCTCTTAATTCTCGTATAATTTCTCTCCACTTGAGCACACTTCCTTTATGGTATTGAGTACTCATTAAAGATTTAAAAAACAAAGGCAAGGAAGAGCTCTACACATAATCACTTGCCATTCTAACTGGATGAGAGATGACCCATGAAGTAAAAGGAATAACACAAGCCAACCATAAAACTGGTTTCCCAAAGTCATTTTAGAAACAAATTCAATAATAAATTAGTCAGTGGCTGGATTTAAAAAGATAACCTGAACCAACTAGAGAAAGATTGGTAAATAGATTCCTTCCATTACTCCATGATAGTAATTCTGCAACAGGTAATGTTTGGTCCCCATATCACACAAGATTCTTCTTAAGAATTCAGAATTTGTGGTCCCATTCTTTTTACACTAATCTCTGAATCTCTGACACTAAGCCAGGAATCTGAATTTTTAATTATTCTTCAGATTTTTTTAAAGAAATTGATCTAGCTTCTGGATTAAGTAGGGAACAATTATAGGAAAATCACTCTGTCACCCTGGGTAGAGTGCCATGGCATCATCATAACTCACAGCAACTTCAAACTCTTGAGCTCAAGCAATCCTCTTCTCAGCCTCCCACATAGCTGGGACTATAGCCATCTGCACAAGCCCGGCTGTTTTTCTATTTTAGTAGAGACCAAGTCTTACTCTTGCTCAGTCTGGTCTCATACTGTTGAGCTAGGAGATCCACCCACTTTAGCCTCTCAGAGTGGTAGGATTACGAGCATTAGCAATTCTTCAGATTCTTATAGTATATACTTCAGTTTTACAACTAGAGATTTGCTCTCAAAATGTGCTTTGGAACCAAGGGTAAGGACATGTCTTAAGAATCTGCTAGCAATGCATATTCTCAGGCCTCCCTTGCAAAACTAGCCCATAAAAATCTGTATTTTAACCAGATCTCGGGATGATTTGAATACAAATTAAAGTTTAAGAAGCACTACTCTTGAAACTATATTCCTATAAGCAATGAAGCATAAAAGACTTATTATTATTACCTCTATGAGCTAGTCTTTTTTTTTTTAACACTCTCCCTTAATCACATTCCAATGTTACTTTAGATTCCTACATGGAACTTGGACCATTAATTTAAGTGAGATAGAATCATGTAATACATAAAAATAGAACGTTAGAGGGGGAAAGGGCCTTGGAGAGCTTCTTCTCATTGAATTCCTTAATTTCGCAGATGTAGAAAATCAGGCCCATAGAGGTTTCTGAGCTCACAAAGGTAATTAAAGCCTCAGCCAAGAATATACTTCATTGCTGGGGGCCTAATGTGGCCCCACATAAACAACGCCTCCCCCTCCCTCTTTCCCCTTCTCCCCATTGTCTCTTCTCAGAGTTTACTGCAGAACCCCTTTTATCCATGCCATCTGATTTTGATATCCTGGAGACTTTAATTATACACTTCTTCCTTCCAGAATAATTTAACCCCAAATTCAGATTTTATTTTACTAAAACTTTTGCCTCTCACATATATAGTTTTTTACAAAACAAATAAAGGAATTAGTATATAAGAAATCCATTGTGCTAATCAAATGTGATATCCTCATACTTTGTAATCTGGAAGATTATTTTTTAATCTAATTTATTTTTCAGGATAATTATTCAAAATCAATCACTGTTGGTTTATAACAATAATAAGAGAGGGGTTAGAAAATATTGGTGATATTGCCGGGTTCAATTTCTTCCCAAGATGAGAAGATCAAATCAATCCAGCAACTGGAAATTGCATTACAACTATTTCTAAATGGAGTTTAGCTGTATCATTTTACATTCCAGGCCTTATGGTCTCCAACATTCAATTTTTTGTATATGAAAAATATATGCAGAGTGAATTTAAGATGGTATTTTAGAACTAATTACAGCCCTTTTCAGCTTTCCTAAAGGAGGCTTTCTTAGCACTAGCAAATGCCTTCCTTTATTTCTTTGCTTTTTGTCTAGTCAGAAAGGAATGACAAGCAAATGAGTCTTGAATGAGTTGTGAATGAGACGAATAAGAAAGGAATGTGCCACTAAAGCAATAACAGTGAATTTACATATTAATGATGATCCCCTCTTACACAGAATTTGTTTCTCAAATAAACAACTTAACCAACCTGTTTTGCCTCTCGGCCCTAACTGGGGATGAAATCCTTAACATGGTGCCTGGCAGAGATAGAGGTTCTAACCTAAATAAATAGCTTTATAAATCCCAAACCATAACATATGTATTCCCACAAGTAATAAAGTCAAATTTTTAAAACCCAGTTAAATTTTTGGAAGAGAAAGCGTTACATAACTCAAAATGTAACAGTTTTGACTTGGAAATTGTGTAATAAAGTCCATCAGGACACAAACCATTTTAACAGAAGAGCCCAATTAAGTGGCTTCAGATTTTGTGGTAAGGGAAAAGACTGTGCTGACTCATGGTCCATCTGACACTGTTTTTCAGGCCAAATGCTTCATTATATAAAAATTTCTTCTTTGGTATGGCCACTCACTCTTGAAACTCCTATCCATATCTCGGTACTCACAGTGGCCTCAATTGTCACAGGAACAATGCAAGCACAGTGGGGTACCAAGTATTTACAAGAGACAGGCATGACTCAGCTGGTCTAAGTGGTTTTAGGGAAATTGCTCTTGAGAAAGCAGTAGATCCCTATTTCGGGAATGTTGGGCAGTGCTGGCCTGGCTAGGGCACAACCTCCTATGTCCCAACCGGAGCACGGGGACCATGGCCAGGCTCACGCTGAACAGGACCTCAATGCTGGAGCGGCTCTGCCCCAGCAGCACCTCCCACAATCGATCATGGCCCCAGGGCAGACAGGCTGTGTCAGCCCCAGCTTCACTCTTTCTGCTCCTCAGGAGATGTGCCTGTGCCTTTTAGGCTAGAGAGAATGGTGAAAACAGTGATAAGACTGAAGACAAACGGGAGTGGTTAAGGGGAGTGTCTAAAGGGAGAGGCTAAGGACAGACTGCAGGAAACAAGTTACTAGTTACTGAGGGTCTGTTCCTCAGTTGGAACAGATAGTGAGGAGCCCCTAGTGACCTTACACTAACCTGGGCCCTTTGGACTGATTATCATATCATTAAAATCACAAATTTAGACCCCGCCCCCAATAGTTTCTTCAGGAAGGTTGGGGGAGGAAGCAAGCCTATTGAGAAGTCTGTTGTGTGACCCCAATCTGTCAAGTATCCCAGAGGAGGGAGGTGAGGAGGCTGCAGCCAGCCACTGGACAGCTTAGTTAACTTATAAAAGATGGTGTGTCAGACCTGGGGACTCTTCTCCCCTAATGGAGAGGGGACCCCTCTCACTCTTCCAGATGTATTGTACTATTCTCCTTGTATGTGCTTTTGTTCTGCAATAAATGTATGTGACAATGATTACTTTGTATTTGTGATGACTCCAAATCATTGGCTCTGGGACACAAGAAACAGGGAACATCTGCCCCTAGAGGCAGCTACGGGGAATATTTCAGCCTAATCTAAGCCTCAATTTTCTGGGGATACAAATATCTACTTGTGAAAATTCTTGGAAGGGATAAACGTGACACTGGGACACCAGGAACCCAGAGTCAAATGTTCATATAAGTTAAAGTTGTCCTTTATTACCAAGATTCGGGATCACAGGAAGACAGAGAGGTTGTCCTCAAGGCTTCCCTAACTTCTACAGTATTTTACAGTGTTCTTATACCCTTACAAAAGTTACTAGGTTTAGCTGTACATTACTGAACCCTCTTAATTCTAACTATAGTGTTGTTAACTTAGATGTTTGCCACATTCCTAAGTTGTACATTTTCCATCTGTCGTTTCACCTTCAGCCCAGGGTTGTGAGGGCCTCTGAGCTACCCAAGGGAGAACTAGTGGACATGAATGTCCAATAACTAGTTAGATCATTATGTAACTTTTACAGCTAAAAAGGGGTTGAGGATGTTTCTCTTCTCAAGATACTTTATAAAAATCTCATAGCAAGTATCTGACAAGTTAACCTATTCAACATTACTGAGTTCTTTTGTCCCTTTGACTTGCTAGGCTGGTGACTTCTTGTGTATGTTTCTAAAAACAGTAAAACTATAGTATTTTGCAGTCTTCACTTATACACCAAAGCACATACCAGCTCTATAATGAGCAAAACTGCCATAAAGAGAAGATGACAGTCAAGAGAATGGTACCTTTTGATTATGTTTAGATGTATGTATGCAAATATGTTTGAAATTCAGGCTAAAGAATGCCACAAAAAATCTAAGATTTGAAATCTTAATTGCAAAGATGGAAAGATTACCAGAGTTTCTGTCTTGACAAGGGATTTTTAGATATGGAAGCAACAACCAATTGTTTATCCATCCATGTACAATATCAGATTTTTGGAAGGCACCAATACTCTCAAACTGCCCAGTAAATAACCAAAAACAAATTCTACAAGACTGGATTTAACCACTTTTCTAATTTATACACCTATGTTTAACTTAATTGAACTGAAAGTGAACTAATATTTTTGATCAATGTACACATTAAATAATAATTCAGTCAAAGGTTCGTGCCGGGAAGCTTTGTAGCCTAGTACAACAGGAAATAGTACGAAAATGTTTGGAAGTGTATTCTCAGGTTATGCACCACCATGAATTTAATTCAGTAAAACATTTTTCTTAATAAATTTATTCTCTGCTACTGAGAGAGTTTCAACAAGATGCACTTGAATTTGTAGCATACAACAAAAATCAAAGATTAGATCATATGATATACAGAATTAAGGGCTGTGTTCTTAAAAAAACCAGCAATAGTTAAGCTACTACATAAATTTATCATGCATGATGCCCACTGTGCTTTGGTCTTTTAGAGTTGAAAAAGTTAACTGCACCATAAATGAGTATCATGAAAGAGAAAACTTCAGCAAGATGAGGATTGTATTAGTATTCTAAGACCACCATGACAAAATTCCAAAAATACAGTGACTTAAAGAACAGAAATTCATGAAGGTTTTGGAGGCCAGAAGTCCAAGTTCAAGGTGTTAGCAGGCCTACTTTCTCTGGAGGCCTTTTTCCTTGACTAATAAATGGGCATCTTCTCTGTTTGTTCTTATGCAGCCTTTTCAGCCCTTTCCTCCCTATGTAGGTGTACCTGGCATTGCTTTCTGTTTTTGTGAGGACTCCAGTCATACTAGATTAGGATTCCACATTGTGGGCCTCATTTGAACTTAATCATGTCTTTGAATGCCTTCTCTCCAAATATACGTGAATTAGGGCCTACCTATACAACTTCGTTTAACCTGAATTACATTTTAAAGGCCCTATCTCCAAATAAGATTACTTTCTGAGATACTGGAGTTGAGACTTCAAGATATTACTTCTAAGAGGACACAATTTTGCCCTTTACAGAAATCTATCTGCATAGTCCCACATTTTGCTATGATTTTACTGCTATCAAATAGTATTACTTTGTAGGTCTATGAAGTTGGCTATTGGTAAGACAAAAGTTGTTTTATTTTTGCTGAACTTTTTTACTGTTACTATACTTTTTGTATATTTGGGACAGAGATAATTACAGAGCATAAGACTAAGCAACACATTTCCCATCCACATTTTCTTTTAAATTTTCACTGAAAAATTTACCAGTTTCAAATAGTATAGTAATTCTTTTCCTCTGAATCAAAGAAAGAAATTAAAACTGTTATTATAAAATGTAATTGATATTGTTACATAAATATAGAATAGAAAGTTTTCTTCAAAGAAACTCAAGTTAGGAGGGAGGAGCCAAAATGGCGGTCTGTAGCCAGCTTTCTGCAGACGCTACCATCCAGAAGGAGAGTTAAAGGACAGAAAAGTAGCAAGAAGACCAACGGTTTGGAACTGAGCCAAAAGAGAAGGTCAAAGAATGCACATCAACCCTGCTGGAGTGACCTGCGACCCCACAAATACAAATAAAAGGTACAGAGCACATCACCAAGCAGACAGGAGTCCCTTCCCCCAAGATAACGGCTCGCAGTATACTCCATACCTCCATACAAACAAGCGAGCAGAGTTCAGATGTCTTCCCACTCTACCCCATGGGAGAGACCCTCTAAAATCCGGACCTCCTTCCCCTACTAGGGTACCACAGCACTCTCCTGCCAGGCATAAAGCTATATAAAGCTGTATATATTCTCTACCTACAAGTTGGAACTCCCGGCACTCCCCTCCACTCTCACCCTGAGGTCTGGAGGTCTGTCCCCCATGGAATCCAGATTCTTGGACACTTTCTCCAGGCATGTGGACAGGGCGTGGTCTGTCCCTGGTCTGTGCTGTTTTCCCTGCTCGGGAGCGGTGACAGGAGAGTTAGCCGAGAGGTGGCCGGCCGAAGTGGACAGGCGATCCCCTGAGGTACCAAGCCGCAGCACTGAGAAAGCTTTGCTAAATTTAGGCCACACCTGGCCCTCAGGGGATGACAGCTAAGACAAAGGACTGAAGCTCACAGACTGAGTCAGGACTATTAGCAGCCCAGCGTCTCTTCCACAGGGCAGAAATTCTGCAAACTTGTTCTGTTCCATCAGCTTTTTCATCTACTTTACATCAATCAGGGACAGGGCTGGAACTGAGTGAATCGCCCCAGCCCTTATCAAGTACTCAAGTTGTCAGGCCTCACCTCTCTCCCTTCCAACAGCGATATAACTGGTGGACTGGCTGAGGAGCCACAGAGCCCCGTGTGACCTAGGCAGGTGCAAACCTCTAGAGCATCTGCTCATTAGAGGGAACTGGACCACA